>BPLS01016667.1:0-17495 GCA_019656275.1 Rhododendron kiyosumense | reverse complement strand
ACCACAACCATTGTACACATGCCAAATCGCTTTTTATCAATTCCTTGTAAGTAACCTGACTAATCGTCCTATGTCGACTCGGGCATTCAAGATCTAATGATGAAAAATATTCAAACAACTAATTAGAGAGAGTAAAAAGGATCATCTCATCTATATATGGTGGTTTTAATGTTTCTTCCATTAAACACATTACACATGCAATTGTACTCTTCTATGTGTAGACCATATCGATTCCAGGTGAGCCGCGCGTGGGCATGGATTAACCATTGTATATGAGGTCTCTATCAAATACGAAAACTAGATTAATATGTTTGCTTTGTTTGGTTTGTGATTTGAGTAGTATTTTTGGATAATTAGTGGAGAGAAAGGTAAAAGTGGAGAGAGATAGAGTAAAAAATGAGAGTAATGATAGAAAAGTAAGAAAGAGAAATGAGAGTAATGATTGAGTTGAAAAATATTTTTTGAGTAGAGTAGTGAAGTGAACAAGGCATAGTGGCAAACATGGCAAATTGTACAACAGCTGTTTACAAAGAAGAATGAGAGTTTAGAATAGTTTGCGTTAGAGTTTGTAGGAGATGAGGCATTTTACGGTTAAATTAACTATTTTTTTGAAGTGGGTATAAAAAAAAATTTGGCTCTGGAGAAATTATTTTTTGGTTCGAAAAAAAATCACCTCTTTTAACTACTCCCTCCATTTCTAAATGAGAGTCCCCTCTTAAGAATTTCAACTTTTTTAAGAAACATGTAATTATTACACTTACTTTCCACCATTACCCCTATATTCTACCTATTTTGCATCATTTGCATTCACATATGAGGGACACTTTTGGAATTTTATCAAATTTCTATTTCTATTTTTGGAAAGGAACAATCATTTTGGAACATCCCAAAAAAGAATAAGAGACTCTCAATTAGGAAGGAACAGATGGGGTACTATAATTTAAGAGTAATGAAGATTTGTTAGTATTTTTGCTAATGAGGGACGACATGATCGATCTAGACATGTCTATGACTTTGTGCTTACTGAGTGAATACAGAATACATTGCACAATCTCCACTACCCTAGCTAATCTACAATACTTAGCTTAGCGTTGGATCCAACTAGCAGTAGCCGCTTAACTCGTTAGGCTAACTCCATAGTTTCACCCTCTTTTCCTACCTGCTGAGTCTCCAGTCCGCTGCGGTCCCTGCATGTAATAGCTAGCAAGAGAGTGTTGAATTCTCTTATTCACCTTTTCTTGATTCAATTCTAAGTGCTAAATGGCTTGACATTTCTTCGAATCGAAGTTAGACTTACCCTCAACGACCAATGGTCATTGTTTCCTTCATTGGGGTCCGCCTTGCTCGATACTTTGTTGCTACTCTGCTAAAATTGACTGACGTTGACTAGTGGTCATTGTTTCCAGATGTCACATTTGAATAGGGGCTCTGTGCCCTTGTTATAACGTAGTCATGATTTCTTTAGGCTGATATCCTAAACAAAATTGTTTCTTCGAAGCTAATCGTATAAACTCCGGTTGCAGTTATTTTGAGTTTATGCCTGGTACCTACTTATATTGGACAATTGAAGCATTAGAGTTTTTCATTTTTGGGCGATTGTTGACTTACAACAATCAGTTAGAGGACACAATGCTTCACTTCTGGAGCAAATAGTTGGCTCAAAAGGTAGAAGGTATAATTATCTTGCATCTTTGCACCTTTTGGATTAGTAATTTGTCTAGCGACAAAAGTTTTAGCACTGACAAAGTCTTCTACGGCTGGCGTTGAGGCTCTGCGTGGGGAGTATTTGTCGTTTTCATCCATGTCGGTTGGGGAAAGCGTGCACCGTGTTGTTTCTGCCAGGCGAGGATGGGGTGTTTGTGGGTGTGGGGAGTTGCGCGAGATTGGGAATGGCGCACGAGTGGAGAGATGGGAGGGTAGCTTCAACGAGTAAAGGTTGGGAGCTTGAAGAGGTGAAGGATAGTTGAGATAACAACTAAAGAAGTGTGTGGAGAGTTCAAGGGGAGACTGGAGGGATGTGGCTGCTCCGGTACAAGGTGAAAATTGTGCGGACAGCCACAATTATTACGATGTATTTGGCAGAAGTTTTTATTGGAACCTGTTTGTTAAAACCTAAGAAGCGAAAGACACATCTACCTGCCTCACAAATATGTGTCCCACATGTGTCGATTATGGACACGACACGACACGACGCTCTCCGAACATATGTTCAGACATGCCTAAATAATTGTCCAAATGTTTTATTACGTTTTTTTTTTTACCCAGTCACGTCGATACTCAAGGACACGTTGATGACACTCCTAGAACTTGTTAAGAAAACATTTAATGTTGTGTTTGGTTTGGTTTTTGAAAAGTTTTTTGAAAAATAGTAGGAGTAATAAGTGGAGAAAGATAGAAAGAGAAATGTTGAACGTATGGGGAATTTTTGAAAAATTCTTTTTGAAAACTAAAGAGAACACAGTATTAAAGGTTTAAATATAATTTTTGAAACTCAGCTCTGACCTCAGAGTGAAAATTTCCATAGATGTATATAGTTCATGCATACTTTTATGTGGACCATTGATTTTTCTCTTCAGTGTTGTTCTTAATTCAAATTAAAAGTAATGTTTCCAGCTTTCATATGAATTCATAACATACCTCTATAATACAAACAAATTTTACATTTGATGTGTCCGTGTCCTAATTTTCGAAAAAATTACGTGTTCGTGTGTCCGTATCGTGTCGTATCCATATCTTGTATCAGTGTATGTGCTTCTTAGGTTAAAACTGTCATTTTAGCAAGACACGTGACAGTTTCGATGAGAGGGTACAAAGAAGTGCGTGCGGTTAGGGGCAATGTGTGTGCGTGTTGATGGCTTGCGGTGGCCACATGAGAATAACCTACAAGCAGCCCACATGAGAATAACAAAAAAAGGCCAAGATTCTCAAGTAATTTAACTCTGACACACTTCAGATCAATTAATTTTGAAATTAAATAACAACAGAGTTTATTAGTATAACCAGGCTTAATGTTACACCATGAATAATAATCGGAGAAAAGAAACAGAAAAGGATTAAAAAAAAAGTCGAGGCAAACGAGCAAAGAAAAATACTACCTCCGTCCCAAAATGTTTGTCCGGTCCGCAAAACGAGGACTAAAAAATAATGCATTTCTTTTCCTTCAATAAAAAACTCAAACTTTTTTCATAAATTACAAGAACTCATCGATATCTAATGAATTGTTGAAAAAAATTTGAATTTTTCTGGCAAAAATTGTATTATTTTTACATCATCGTTTTGCGGACCAGACAAACATTATGGGACGGAGGCAGTAGTTGGGTAACAAATGGGTACTTGCAGCACCTTCAAGATCAAATCTGTGTCATCTCCTCAGCAGCTTTAAGACATCTCCAACCAAATGTATTGACCCGGTAACAAGAACCTGCACACCGCATATTCCGAATACACATAGCGAATCAAGCAAATCAACTAAATTGTCAAGCCTAATTTTAGTACACAATCCATGCCACAACGATGGAATGCCAGTTATGTTTTAGTTTGACATTCACCTAGAGCATGTCTTGAAATTTGAATGCGCATAAACTATGCATATTCTACTGCGTTATGCAGAAAATGCTTTGTAAACATATTTGTCCAAGGAAACATAGAGCATATAATATGAAATATGAATACTTCGGCTTGTTCCCGTGTACTTGAGATGAAAATTAGATGAATCTAATGCTCAGACACTGTTAGCTCTAAAAAGCGGCGCTCCCTTTGCTTGGCAATTCCATTGACATCATACCATTCTTTATCAAGTTGTAATTTCTTTTTCTCTTCTCTAAGTATAGCGACTCTGCATAGGATTAGGGTGGAAGGATTCATTCTTGCATTTGAGAGCAGAGCGATTCATGTTGAGGTGATGATAGGCAAATGAAATGCAAGTTCAGGAGTTAAGTTGGTCAACCGAACTGTCAATCTAGAATCCATCGAAGCCTACTGATCAGATTGGTTCGCGCGGATTTGTGGAAAGTTGGTCAACCGAGTGTCGAAGTCGGTTGACCGAGTTTGTCGAAACTGTCAATCTAGAATCCACATAGGATTTTCCACGTATCTGGTGTTCCGTTTATTCTTTGTTCCTTACTTTTGCTTGGTGATTGGTTAAGTAAGAACTAGGGTTGTTCAGAAACATACCCTCACACGAATCCATATACCCTCACACGAATCCATATAACATAGCTTTATCCCAATATCCAAGCTTATGAGGTAAAGAAAAGTGATGGCTAAATTTTCAGAGAGATCAGTATGCATGCTTTTTCCCTTTCCTAATTGCCTAAGCTTTCAGGCCTAGTGGTATGCTAATTAGCATTGCATTATGGGTTCAGGGAGCTCTTGGATTCAAGTCTCTATGTTTCACTGTTTGTATGGTAAGCCATTTGACTTGTGTTTGTATTTGTGGACAAAATGTTAGCGTCCCTAAGTGCAAGATTACGTCACCCGGGAGAGTGAGTTAGAAAGCTTGATATGATAGTTCGGAGATTCCTAAGAATTTACGCTTTTGGGACAAGTCATCATCTAATAAAAACGACATACTCTTCAGAACCCAGCACAAGTGACGGACATAGGAAGTCATATTTCTTTCTTTGACACACGCGCACACACACAGAAAATGAGCCATTTAGCGATTCTTTGTGACTTTTCATAACCCCACATGCAGTTTAGTATGGGAAAAAGCTGAAGGAAAATTTCAACTTTCAACTTGGCTGTTTTATTTGCTCAATGCTTTGGTGCCTGGACACATTTCAGCGTCAAATACAAGAGATGACAAAATTCAACCCCAAGGCTAGGCAAGCTGTCAGCTGCCTAAATAAGAGTCTGTTCACTTGTTTGCATTTGCGTAAGACAGAAGCTATAAGTTTCAGGTTAACCCTTCATTTCCCCCTACACTTAATCACGTTTCAATCCCAAGCTAGGCAGCATGTCTAAATAAGCCACTTAACTTTTCCTACAGCTACTGCTAACTAATGAAGTTTAAAAAAGATAGCTTAAACATTTTGAGAGAGTACTTACCTGAATCCTAAGGGAAGGGTTTTTTCTAGCACAATCCCTTAACCAATTTATTGCCAGTGGTAATGAAGGAATCACTGCACTGCAAGCAAAATTTTGAGCCACAGAATTGCAATGAGAAAAATCATCATAGAGGAACTCGTGCGGTGGCAAGTTTTCTGGGCCATCCATCTTGGGACCCATGTCAAGCACAGCATCTGCTTATGCATCCAAAAGGGAAAAAACGAAAAAGAAAATCAGAGCATGACCAAGTCAATATTCAAATGATTAGCCGTTAGCAACATTACAGAAAGTGTATGTCCAAGTAGAGCTGCAGCGCGCACACTGGTTTATTATAAGTTCCATCCATATGGTATTTTGCTCACCTTTTCAAATAGCCTTAAAATTATAACTCTCCTTCACCTCTTCGGAAAGAAGCTTGATTTGGTATGACATTATGCTAATATAAAGCTTATGTTCAAGAAGATATATGGCGCAGACTCATGGTTACCAAATAACAGTTGTCTTTAAAATCAACACAGGAACAGACATCTGACCATTGTCTCAAAGTGTCATTTTACAACATTACATAGGTGGTTGATCTTGGAGGATACACGTAGGATGGTAGGATTTATAGAGTAGGTTGTTATTTTAGATTTATCAGTTAGGGAATATTGTTTGCGTAGCCCTATATTTCTCATAAAGCCAAGGTTTGCTGTAGTCTATTTAAGAAACTCTCCATATATCATGTGAATTTAGCTTATCAATGCAATGAAGTAAAGTTCTTTATGGTTGGTTTGGATACCTTTACAACCCTTGGGTGTGCATTTATAGGGTTCCTTATGTTATTGTGAAGGTTGTATCTTCATAAAATAGTCCTACATCAAATAGGCTTATATATACGTACAAACATTTGTATCTATTCCGTATAAATATGAAATAATTACAGCAAACATATGAGTGGTAAGGACGCCAGAGGTAGGGCTGTAAATGAACTGAATCATTCGCGAACTGTTCGAGGCTCGGTTCGGTAAGAGCTCGTTCGAGTTCGATTCGTCTGCTAAACGAACTGAACCTGAACCTCAATTCTAGGCTCGTTCCGTAAATGAGCCGAATCTGAGCCTAACGGTATTCGGCTCGGTTAGGTTCGCGAACATATACTTAAATTTAATTAATAATTTAATAGAGGTCTATTTGTAAATATAAAAAATTTTAAGGTTGTATATATAATTCAATACTTATTTTTCTCCCAAATTCTATACGATCAATGAGAGAGTTTGGGTTTGCTTGAGTTTAATAAGCTGAGCTGAATCAAACCTAAGTCTTGACGAGCTCAATTCGAGCTTAGATTCAGCTTGGCTTGATTCATTTGTGTTTAATGAGCCAAACTTAAGTCAAGATGTTCAAGTTCGAATCGGATTCGAGCCGAATTCGAGCCAGATTAGTACCTTAACGAACCCAACTGAGCCGAACCCGAGCCGAACTCTAGCCAGACTAGTACCTTAACGAACCCAACCGAGCCGAACCCGAGCCTTGAAAAATTTAAACGAGCCGAACTCGAGCCAAGTTCTTTAGGCTCGAATCGAACCCGAGCCGAACCCGAGCCGAACTCATACCTTAACGAACCCGAGCCGAACTTATCAGGGTTCGGCTCGATTCGGTTCGTTTACAGCCCT
The DNA here is from genome assembly GCA_019656275.1 of Rhododendron kiyosumense. Lineage (NCBI taxonomy): Eukaryota > Viridiplantae > Streptophyta > Magnoliopsida > Ericales > Ericaceae > Rhododendron > Rhododendron kiyosumense. Next base: position 10,794 of record BPLS01016667.1, on the reverse strand, counting down.
AGCCAGAGGTAAGTGCACAAGTTCAAGAATTTGGATCACTTCTGGTCTGGGACTCTGGGGAGAAAAGATAGAGCTGTTTCTTCAAAATTCAGTAGGTTTATTCTGGTGTGCTTTGCTAGCTTAAATGAGGTGTAAAGAAATGGAAGTGTCTACTAGTGCTCTCCACGTACAAAAAATTGATAATGCAGTAAGACGATGACGTAAACTCATAAACAGAAACAAAATTGGCAAAAAAAGAGGCAATTAAACAGAGGCCATCACCTTTGCCGTGAATTAACCTCTCCCATATTCTCTGGAGGTTGAGTTGCCATGACAAGTCCCTGACATGAATATCTGGGGGAATGACTGAGGCACCAGAAGTAACCTTGTTGTATGTTGACATACTTGGCACAAAAATGGCTTTAGAGAAATGAGTACCTGAGCGAGTTAACACCAAGACCTCAATGTGTCAGACTGTCAGTGCTTCCATTGTCACAAGTCTCACAACTCATAAAAATGGGGAAACTATCCAGGACAAAATATTAGAGATAAAATTTACAAACAAAAATAAAACCTGAGGACCCTGAAAATTTTCGTGAATAAGACAGAGTAGGTATGCATCTCGTATGCAATCTGGTTTTTCTACACCGACATGAAGTTGGAAATACGATAGTTCCTTTATTGTCAACTTGTATTATGATTGGCCAGATGACTTTCTGTTTCTCCTCATTTGTCCAAAGGCTAGAAAAATTCCTCAAATAAGTCATGAGGAATGCAAATAATGCCTTCAAAGACACCAAAAAATCAGTCGGATGGACAGATGCACTTCAGTTACTAAAGACTGGGAATGAAAACAGAAGGATGTGGATGCATTAAGCATAATGGAAAAACAAGATTCCGGTGTCTAATTGCAACTAGCTGTGCTATTTTTCTGTATTGTGAAGTTTTAGATGTCAAGAGAGGCCAAGGTACTTCAACATTCGGACAGTTCCATATATGTAGGACCAACACACACTTTTCAAGGGAGAAAGCCTTACATATGACATTTTGTAGTATAACAAGAAGCAATACCTGAGGAAGCACATGTATGCACAAGCTGCGGAAGAAGAATTTGAGGGTCTCGCACCTCCATGCAATTGAACAAAAGAATCTGCAAGTATGCACATTGTACATGAGGATCCATGCTGACGAACCAATACTATTTCTGCATACCCATAAATGATAAAACACAACTGAAATGTCCTATTGAACTGACTGTGGTGTATTGTACCCGTTTCGATATTTTGGCCAATTCTTCCTCGTCATCGGGGTGACAGAATCCATTTATGCGTAGCTCCTCTACTTTCCCAACTTTAAATGAAGATGACGGAGGTAGCTTCTTGTTCACTTTCACAGCATTAGAGAACCATCTGGCACAAACCTCCATGCTCTCTGGACTATGAGCTCCATCCAAGAAGAAAATAAGATCTCCAGAAGAGCTTGCCATCCCTTCTGAAGAACTCTGAGACGTCAGAACAGGATCATAAACAGTTTGAGCCCTTCCAGAAAGATGTGCAGTTGAAAGGCCTCTCAGAAATGCACCAGGCAAGTTGTTTTCCAGGCTTTCCTGATTTGATATACGCAGAGTAAGTGAGAATTTAAATATACGCTACCAAAATGGACAAAATAAGAAATATGATATTAGAAAACACACATGCTTAGATTTCGATAACATGTAGAAGGTAAATTGCTTATGTTTTATTAGGGGCAAAAGAAGAACGATAAAGGCTATTTACTTTAAGAGCAGAAAATTGTTGAACAAGAAAGCATAAATCATGTACACAACGCAGCATGGCCATTTTGAGTGGTTGATGCAATGAATTACCCAAATGGACTTCCAAAGATGTTACTTGCCGTTCCAGTATCCACCCACTTGATAGCATTGGAGCAATCTCTAAGTAATTGTACGCATTAAATCACATTAAATCCTTTGTTGTGCAAACACCTTTTATCCCCCTCTTCCTCTAAGCAGAGTTCTAAAATATTTGCCCCACGCTCCTAGGAACAAGAGTTTGGACTGTTCAAAGAAACCCCTCAGTCTGACAGTACCTCCCACTCTTGGAAAACAGAATACCTGACTGCACGTACTCATAAATTTCATTTCTACCAGTGCAACGGAAGCTACTCTTTCAAAACCCAGGCAAGAGAACCTCAAGTTCAAAAAAGGTAATATGGAAAATTCATGTTCAGAACTTTCCAACCCAATACATAAGATGGGACTTCAAACATGAATGTAAGAAAGAGAAATAAAATGGGACATGGTGCAAGGGTGTGTAGAGTTTATCTAACATCTTGGAATAGCTTTTCCCAGTTCCCTGTATTTCGAAGCCAGCTTTTGCAAAGGGAAACAGCAAGCCCAGCATTGACAAACTGATGATCACCAGACAAGCTTAACTCTAGGCCACCCAATGTCTTAGGGTCGAGGGGTGCCACAACCTCCAAAGGAACCTGCAATTGGTAAGAATACATCAAATAGAGATGTTGCCACATAATTAGAAGACCTTTTTGCGAAGTTACGTAATGAAGGTTTGATGTATATACTATCTGTATCTGAATGATAACAATAAGAAACTGACATATATACTAAATTATTCTTACAGACTCGTACAACATAACATATAAAGCATCACTTCCCAAAACTTTAATCGGGTTCCATATTCTCCCATTTTGATATCTCTACAAGTATCTCTTCTTCAATAGGGACAAATGGTGCATACATATATACGTGTTTAGAAACTCATAGACCTGTTAAATATAAACTCTCACTTCCAAAAACACTATTTCGATTTCATGTTCTCCCCTTTTGATCTCCACTTATCCCTCTCTGCACGGATAAAGATATAATATACATGTAAGACCATAAATGTATAGCCCAATACATACAACTCAACGAAGTTCGATACTAAAATTTTCGGATGTGATGCAGATTGAATCTATCATCTCGCTACCGGAAGTCTGATATACTTGTGTCTACAAACACATATACAACACTGTACTAAAAATTAACATATCCATAATTGTATATAGAAATGGAATGGAATAACATACATAAAGAAAATCACTTTCTCCATCTGATCAAACTTGCATGATAAGTTGTATGACTAAATTCTGGCTTCAGATTGAAATTCAAGAGCAACGGAAGATAGGCATTGGGTATCTCCCCAGCCATGTGATCTCCACATGCAATGGCATGATATAGGGCAAAAAAGTAATACGGACTAATTTTACCATCACATAAATTTACATGGGTGCAGATGATTACATGCCCAAAGCATGATCTATCTCAAACAACATGCACCGAGGAAGGTCATATTACCATCTGTTCGCGCGCCGTCTCCTGAAGAACATCCATAGCTTCAGAGAGTTGTGGTACCGTGAATGCAGGAATTTGAGGCTTCAGGAGCAGGGAAGACATCAACCCAATTCAGAAAATTCTTCAAAATAAAACTGTCAATGGGATACTCTCAAAAATACTACAGCTAAAATACTCAGCAACTAAGAAAAACCCTAGTTGTGCTAGCATTTGCATGAGAGCGATGTACCTTGAAAATTCCAGCTTTGTGTGAAGCAATCTTTCCAAGTGTGTCTCCTACAAATCATTTTTACTGTTACTCCCAAGTTAGAACAGCCATATATCGTGCACCCCATAGTTCTTAGTGTTAAGGAAATAGAAATCCCACATTGCTTAGGAGTGGAATGGGTGATCATTTAATAACATATGGGATCTCTCCACTCATTGCCAATTGGATTTGAGATGGATATAAAGTTTCTACACTTTGTAGTAAAACTTCCATTAACAATAAGAAGAAAAAAACAAACAAGGGAAATAGACGAAAGTGCAAAAAAAATGTGAGAATTTTTTTTTTCTTTTTTGAACAGCAAAAATGTGAGAGCAGTAACTGTAATGCAGCATTGCCATCAGATATACATTGAAATGCAGCATTCTGAGGAAACTATATATAGACAAGTGCAGAGAAAAATTGAGAAGATGAAAAGCTCAGAAGTGGAGACATACCCAATGCTTCAATGTGATCCATACCCAAAGGAGTAATGCCACAAACAACAGGTTTCTTGATCTGCAAGATTATCACTAAATTTTAACTACTATCATGGATGTCAAAGACTTAGTTTCTATACTCATTTCAGAGAAAACAAATTGTTGGGTACTATGCTTTTCATCAAGAACAAATTTTCCGCATAACAACACATAACTCTGGAAGTAGTCAGTCTAGGTGAATCGAGTAGAAGATGGATTACCACATTTGTTGAGTCCTTTTTCCCTCCAAGACCAACCTCAATAATAGCGACATCCACCTGTGCACAGAAAATAACTTTTACGAACAGATGAATAATAACAAAACAAGAAGTTGGAAGAAAAAGTCGTAAACTATACACAAGCCTATATTATTCCCATATAAGAACCAGTATATTTTATCCATAGTCAGACGTGCTAGATGAGCTAAAGGAAATGTTCTGTCAAAAGCAATTTAGAGTACTGCTTTAAGGACAAGATTATTCACCAGGATATGAGGGTCATGTTACATGGATTCAAGTATGGCCGTATGGGTTTTGATTTCGAATTTGTGCATCTTATCTGATCCACCTACTTTTCAAGTCTAATATCGCAGTAAGGTTTATAAGTGATAGGAAAACCACCAATTAAAAACGACAGAATGAAACAAAAGTTAACTGCATCCTTTGCCAGAACATGAGAAAAATCTAAGAAGGCAGAAATACAGTTGTTCCTTTGTCCTCAACAATTGTAAGTGGAAGAAAGAGAGGAAACGGAAAAAGTGTATTTATCACATGACATATACGGAAACTACATTCTCTATCATTGCTCTGATAGTGATGACATTGCTGATTATGAATATTGAGGTTCCTGATCATAGCAATTGACACATACAGGGCATCAGGCATCAACAAATTTGAGCACCAAAACGAGGAAAAAATCCATGATCCCAAAATTGCCTGTAAATTAACTCCCGCAGACTAAATAAAGACACTTGAATGGAAATAAATTTCTCACAACAAGAGGAGCTGGATCCTGAGACAGTACCACATAGCAAAATGCACTTTTGGGTCACTTCTACTAGGCCCTCCTTGCTATTTAAGAATTCTCAAGAATCTAGTAATGCACAAATCTACCATAATACCAGTTTATTGGTTCCATAGTACACTAGAATGCGCCAAACTGCAACAGTCAATTTCGTCCAAATGACCTAATTAATCCAGAGGACACTGAAATTGGAGGCATTCATTAAGTTCAAGAGTCAAGACCCACGACAATCGATAGACATGTGATTTTCACTAACACTAAAGAAATCAACTTTTCTTTTCAAAAATTAAGTTTGAGTATTTCTCACGTAGCTTGTATTTACTATTTATTGCTTAAGAAAAAAGGTATCTATAATTTCACCTTCAAATTGTTTTCAATTATTCCAAATTTTAGGTGGTTAATTTGAAATAAGATTCAAAGGCACAAATCATATGGAGGATTCTAACCTTTCCACAGTGATTCAACTAAAACATTTTAAAACCAAATTGTAACTGCCTACCCAGTCAAGTGTATCTTCATAGGACTAAAAAATGTTGTGCCCTTTATAGAGCAGAATGGCAAAAATGGAGTAGACTACCCCAATTCCAAGTAAACAACTCTCTATTCCAGTTAGTGACATTTTAAATGCCAATAGGCATGTAGCTCTTCTTCTTTGATTATGCATGTGCATTTAACAAGAATATATATACAACCAAACTACTGGTCGGGGCGGTTCCGGAGCACCTAAAAAAAATCTAAAAAAACACCCCAAATCCCAATCTCATAGTTTCCGATCAAATTTTGATGATCCGAGCCGCTCAATGTGTTCAGAACATGATTTTAAGGGTACCCGCAAGAAATCGGCAAAAAAAAATACCGGCAAGGGCTTGATTTGAGCAGGTTTTTATTGAACCGTTCAATAAAAAACTGTTCAGATGAAGCCCTTCCTGGTCATTTTTTTCCTGATTTCTCACAAGTACCCTTAAAATCACGTTCTGATTACATTAAGCGGCTTGGATCATCGAAATTCGATTGGGAACTTTGGGGTGTTTTTTTAGATTTTTTTTAGGTGTCTCTGGAACCGCCCCAACCAAACTACAATGGCTGAACCAATTAAGCCAATTTCATCCAAAGAATAAATCTCATGGAAGTTCAAAGTATACAACTGACCTTTTCAGCTACAAATATCTTAAATGCCAATACAGTAAGAAACTGGAAAAGTGGAGGCATTGGCAAGCCCTCTGAAATATTTTCCTGCAAACAGAAATTCCTGAAATCAAAGCATATTCATTTTGAGGTTGTTATGCTCAGGCAAGCATCAATCGAAGAAGGATGCTTCAACATAGAAATAGCTTCTGTTGGAAATTGTCCCACATTGGTTAATTATCTCATCCAAAACTAGTATATGAGCCCGGGCGGCCTCTCCACTCATTGTTAATTGGTATTGAGTTGGATGCTTTAACATGGTATTAGAGCTAGGTTTTCAGAGGCTTTTCCCCTTAGTTTGTGCCATAGTTGCACTTTGTTTTGTTGTGATCCATGTGTTCCGGATCCTTTTTTGACCTCTCCACATGCAAGTCGGGGGTCGCACATGAGGGGGAGGGTTGGAAATTGTCCCACATCGCTTAATTATCTCATCCAAAACTAGTGTATGAGCTTGGGCGGTCTCTCCACTCATTGCCAATTGGTAATGAGTTGGATGCTTTAGCAACTTCCAATAGTCAGGCTGGATAATGGATGCGATGCAACCTATCCCTCTAGACCAGATATTTCTAGTTGACTTTGTCATTGGTTGCATATTTTGTCAAAAATTGGAAATATGTGATCATCTATTTTTTAATGGTATTTTACAAATTAACTTGAGAAGAGGTGTAAAAAGAATCATGTGCAGTGAACTACTTGAGAATCATACCATCAACCGATTCAACTGGATGAGAGTGAAGCTGAAAGGGAAATCCTTCCCTAAACTGGCTAATACAGTAGTCTTTTGACAGCCATTGTTTATCATATTTGGATAAGTGAATTGTATATAATGTATGCAGAATGAGGAAGAGAAGAAGATTCTGACAAAGAGTAGAAAAGAGAGAGAGTGGTTTTCTTTCCTTGTATGCTTTTGTTTGTCACTAAAACAGCATCATGCATACACTTCAAGGTATGTAGAGCCACAAAAATATAAGAAAATCGGAGGATCTAACATAACAATGTCCTTCTCAATACGACTATTGAGATAAGGGTCCAAGTAAAAGCCATAAGCAGAGATATTAGAAGCATATTTTCTCTGCATGAATGTTGTGATAAACCATGAGAATTGTATCAACACTGCTGTTTACTGTGAGGAGGAAGACGAGGAGTTTTCCTGTCTCATAAACTGGATAGTTTGTTGACTTTGTTCTGGGGTATTTCGTTGAAGTGACCCTTCGAAGTAATATGGTTTGTCCCAAATTGAAGATCTTTCTTGAATCTTTATAAGGTAAATTTTAATCTAACCTAGAAAAGCAGAAAGACAAAAAAAAAAAAATACTCTTTTCACCATCTCTCTTTTGAATTTTCTCATGTGGAAAGGACATACAACATGACAATTGAAGCTAGAAGTAACTTGTTATCCTCCTTTCTTATAATACGTGGCGACAAATTTTTTACACTAGGAGTACCTAAAACCCACAAAATCACTAGAGTTAGGAATTTGTTGATTAAAAACTGACGTAATCTCAAGAGGCCAGCTAACCACTGTGCTCTTTAGTCTTCACAAAAAAGGGATAATCATTCAGATGGAAATATTCCTTTAGCGGAGGACACACCTCAGCCTTTTTACATTGTATCGCACCTTCATTTGCTTGACCCAATCGACAAAGTTAGCTATGACGGATCCAAACCTAGTACAAATACCAGCAAAAGCAGGTTGCAAGGGAAACTAGAAAGTAGAAACCATATAAATAAGCCCATGTATTCTCAGTGAAGACAATCGGGCAGCGCAACTGGACTGCTGTGAGATGCACATGTTTCTAGCTTCAGTGCGTGAAAACTGAACTTTTCATGCAAAATGCTGCTCTACCAAAAATAAAAGAGCAGTGTTTCAAAAAGAAAATGAAGACAATATGACATTATAGTCACAGAAAAGCATGAAATGTTACCTTCAATTGGTTCCAACAATCCCAAAAATACAGTAAAAATTTATCTTCTGATATGTTTAACCTACACAACCAATTCAAATACCATATCAATAACTGTTTTTGGAAGTGTAGTTATCGAAATTATATAACTGAGGACTACAATTCAACCAATAAAAAAAATCATCCATTGACAAGTGCATACTTATTGTCATGATAATCTGGTTGCATTCCACGTATAAATTTTCGAACTTCCAGAGGCATTAATGAGAAAATTTAATTCTTTATCCCTCTAGTCTGAGTAGTCTCCCCATGTTGGAGCATGTCTTCTAAGTACATTTTAAAAGATATTTCAAGGTATAACCTTTCAGTGGAATTCACTTGGACATCAAATACCAGTTAATGTCCTTTGAGATAGAGCACAAAAACTGTCCAGTTGACTGGTTGTTGATCAGTGAGCATAATTCCTTAATGGCATCAGTTTGGTTGTTATTCAACACCTAAGAAATACAGAATGTTGAGTCATGAAACATTGTATGAAGACTCTAGTAATGTATAACAAGCTCGGTAACTGGATCTAATCCTCCCTGGAAAGTCAGAAATCTAGCAAAGCGCAATTTCTAAATTCTCATCTTTGAACAGTAAGGAGGAAAAAAAACAAAAATCACTAAAGCAGGACACATGCTCCACCTTCAATTGGGAGTTTCAGCATAAATTCCAATCGAAGGCAGAGCTCCGATGAAAACATTGACCCTGCTATGTTAACAGCATAATTGTCTTGGACTCTTCGCTAATTCGCAATGGTTTAAAGATGGCAGTCAAGCTTCTTGCTTGTCTCCATTAAAATCTTTACAATATATCTATATTTAATGAAGAATCTCATTTTAATACAAACTTCTATATAACTTTTAATCGAGTTTGTAGCGTCGTATACTTTCCATCTTTCTTTCTTTTCTTTTTCTTTTTGTGTGTGTGTGTGCACGCGCAGGGAGGTGTGGGGGTGGGGGAGGGGGCGGTTAGCGCATGCACACAAAAGAGAGGAAACATGGGCCACACAGTTATAGAAGGTGATGCATTTGAACACTGACCCATCCAGACGGAATCTTTCTCTCACATCAATTAGGTGAGGGGAAGTAAAGAGTCCAGTTCTAAAACCACACTCCCGTAAAATTGCTTCACAGAATGTGCATGTTGAACCCTGTTACATAAATTGAATTAGCAGAGTGGAAAGAGCTTAGACAAATCTATGCATTATATTGGGTCACTAGAATTCATTAGAGTTTACCGTAAAGCAACAAATAGAAATGTTAATTAACAATTTTGAGAAACCTACGCAATTCCGATGTCCACAAACAAAGCCTGTGCAGTATTGCTAAGTGGAAAAATGATTTCCAGACATGTTATGATGTGTATCACATTGTGAATAGAAAATCAGATTAACAATACAAGAAAATCTGTATTGTCTGATGGTAGATGAATCTTTCTCTCTCGCCGTGATAAGCAGAGCTAGCTATCTATATCACAATTCGGGAACAGTTGACAGCTTTTCGACTTTTGGATATTAAAAGTCACTGCTGAAGGCTGGAGAATAAATAGCAGCAAGAAAATGCAACTACTTCAAGGAAATCTAGTTCTTTATTTTTCCTTTCCTTTCTTTTCCTTTGCTTTTTTTTTTTTCAGTTGGAAGAGGAAAAGAAAAACCTAGGGTGCCAATAATCCCGGGTTCTGCAATGTGTCAATAATCATGAATAGGAACTGTACGAATTTAGAGAGAAAAAGGAAATGATTAAGCATATACTTGCTCAGCGCTCAAGGTTTCTGTGACCGAAACAGTACATCTGTAATTGTTTTTTTTCCAGAATGTTCGCATGAAACTCAATATCAATATTTCTTCCAACATCTTGCATCACAGTTGCTAGTGGTCACTAGACAGTTAAGGCTTGACAACAGTTGCCCTTTCGTACTAGCTGCAGAACAAAGTTGAAACGTAGTTGGCCACATGTGATCCCATGTATCCAATTTCCTACAGCATCTGCAGTCTACATCTGTTTAACCAGGTGGCAATCAGTTCTAACTTCTAACAGTTTTCTGAGTCAGACACCATAATATTCAGTCATTGTATATACTCTTATGTTTTATGGGAAACTACAATTGATGTGGTAAAGAACATAAGCAACCATTTGTGAATGAACTGCAAAGAAAAAAGAAAACAATAGGAACATAAACCGATCCATCACCCATATGCAATTAGGACAGCTACAAAGAGGAGCGTACCTTTCCTTTAGTCCCAGCAACATGGATAATCTTAAGGTCAGCGATATGTTCCTCCAAGCCAAGAATCTGAAAAGGAAATATGCATTCTTTTTACACTTTCCAATCACGATGACCTCAAATAACTTTCAACAGAACCAAATCATATTCCGGCTACCAAGTGGAACAACCACAAAAACTTGACATAAAGACATACTTTTCACTACTACAAGAAACGGTTTTTCCACATAATGATGCAAGACACTCTATCACCTACTTGATGTACAAAGCATAACAACTAGTTTTGACATTTTGGAGTTTGGAAAATGGGTGACGCAATGTTAAAGAAGATCATATCCAAAGCTTTTCCAGAATTGAGTG
>BPLS01016665.1:0-32561 GCA_019656275.1 Rhododendron kiyosumense | reverse complement strand
GGAGGAGTTTCTGGGGGTTCTGAGAATATGTTTTGATGAAGAATCCTATTAAAACTGCTTGTACAAGGATCGGTGTTCTAGATCCATTCTACTGATAAGTTGTATTGATTGTTCTTAACACTAATGGTATTATTATTATCACTTGAGATCCTTAAGCCTATAAGGTGTTTGTTACCTACCTATCTTTACTTAATCATGTTAGATGGTTGATACATGTTGGGCCCATTTCCCTAACAGTAAGCTTTTGAAACTACTTTTGCTTAACATGGTATTGAAGCTATGGTTGGGAGAGGTCTTAGGTTTGAGGAGTCTCTCTGTTTTGCAATATTTGTTTCCCTTTTGCATTCCGCCGCTTCTCCTCGTATTTTGTGTCAATTGTTTCTATAAAAATTTGCATAGCTTGATAGAGTTGAATTTTGTTCACCCTCCACTTAAGAGAGAGGGTGAACATTATCCTCTTTCCTATTGATTGAAATGGTGTGAATTCCACCACAAAGTAATGTCATGCTTACTAAAAAGTATATTGCATAGTAAGTATAATATCACTTTGTGGTGGGATCAATATCATTTTAACCTGTAAGAGGGAAGATAATGTTTACATTCTTTTAAGGAAGATGAACAAAATTGCACTTTGACAGATATACATTGTTCGAAGCTTAAGCTTTTGGAGCACTGATAACTTAACAAATCACTCATGTAATAGTTCTCATGCATGGAAATGCTGTTTCTCATCCATGATATAAGATCTCTCTTGGCATTAGTTTGCCAAATAAATTTACTATTTCATTTTTATCCACCCATGTAAGCTACAAAACAAACTCATTTCTTCGCTAATCCCCATCTTGCTAATACCCATCTTACATATGTATTCCGTCTTATATCACATCCACCTCTTATCCATCTTCATTATTAATCCACCCAAAACCTTATTCGACCGTCAAATGGCCTGTTAGGGTTTTAATGCATGGCCTTGAATAAGATATTTGATTCCCAAAAATTAACTCAAGCGAGACTGAAAAAGTAAAGATGGAAACAGCGAATGTGCTCTTCAAAAAATAATAGTACTAAATCAGATTGTGTATACTAAACAACTAATATTAACCCAATTATTTTCAGCCCTAATGTTTTATTTTTCGAATTTCAGTCCAAGAATAAAATATATACATAAACATACTCAACTTAGAAAAAAAATTCAAAAAAAGAACAAAAGGCAACGAGTATTCAAAGTTTCTGGCGTATCATGTGGCGTTGCCAGATGTTACTCCAACAAATACCCAATTATTGGACCAGAATAGCTAAAAGAATTCAAGCACTGTTTTCATCTTTATGTACGGGTGTGGACTTTTTCAACGCTCTGCCCATAAATTCACAAGTAATAAATTGTTTTAATTGAAAAATGAAGACTTTGTAAGTGTAGCTGACCAATAACAAGGAAAGGGGAGAATCAATGTCGTCTACGTTTTATTTTTTAGAAAATAAAAAGTAAAATATGTACTGAATTTTAACCTGGCCAAATGGCAAGACTACCAGCACAGCCTCACCATGAAATTGTAAGCAAGTTTTTTTACCGTAGCTGTATCACACTTAGCATAGAGTAGATAACTCAGGGCGCTGACAAATACAACAAATCATCCAACAAGAGAGGAAACAAAAAACTGGGATGAAGAAATAGACTACTGCACCAGGGAAGATTTCAGCTTCAGATACCTGGAGACTAAACATTACCCTCCAAACCACCTATTCCATCTTTTTTTCCGAACAGCAAACTATCTAGCATAACTCGCAGAAACAACTTGACATGCTGAGTTAATAAGTTGAATTAAACAAGAAATCCTTCAAGATGGTGTAAGCAAACAACGTAAGCAAAACCCAATAAATATTCTGTTGAATATCAGGAAAAACAAAAAGTAGCGGAGTTCTCGATGCTGATTGCTCTCAAGGACAGGAGTTGAATCTCTAATATGGTCAATACCTCATATCTGCAAGCATTGAGCTTCTCCGCTGGGTAGTTGAGCATCCTATGACAATAAGTGCTGGAGTAAATCTGGAGAGCTTTAAAATAATGATCGGGAATTGTTTGTTTATGCAACAAGCCGATATTGAACAAGCTTTCGACTAGCCAAACATAAGTCATAAACAAGAAATGATAGCAAGACGATTTTACCTATCATCTACAACAATGGCATTCTAAAAATCCTCCTTGCTGAGTAGATACGCCAACTGTTCATCCCTACCAAAAAAAAAAACACATAAAAGATTCAATATAAATTTGGAGGACCATTACATGTGGGGCCAACAAACTTTAGATTGGGGAGATGATGACTGTGGAGCCTTGTAGCAGGACCAAAACAAGGACCCCTTCGATGTACAATTACGATACAGGAGCACCAATATTCAACTTGCATAAAGATGTAAGCACTCCAAAGAAGAACATGGCCTTACAAAGTACCAATTCCCATCTCCCTTGAAGCAAGGAAGGGAGCTGTGAGAAATTGCTCATATAGCTTAAGTTTCTAGTCACGTAGGACTTGGCTGAAATGCAGTTACCAGCATCTGCTCAGAGATGGAACCTACAATAAAGGTTCTTGCGAGGGCTAATGATACTGAAATAATCTAATGCGCTACAAAGTCCTAGAGGGGGGTGAATAGGACGACCAATTTAAATTTAAAGCAACCTACAATTCAAACTACTATCCAAACTCCATGCCAATGCTATCTTATCTTAATCAATAATATAAGATAAGAGCAATTAATCTAAAGAACGCAAACACCAAGATATACATGGAAACTACTTAGGGTCAATCATACCCTAAGCATAAAACCACGGCCTAACTACCAAAATTGCTATAGATCAAAAGGGTTTACAAAGTGCTAAGAGAGGAATACAACTTTACCCCAAAAGTTTATCCTAACTCCACCACTTTGATGTAGCTCTCCGAACTCCTTCTTGATCCCATAGCGACCACGAGTCCACCACCTCGATCTCCACTCACCACGGCTCCGGAATCATCCGGCCAAGTAGTATCATCGGCATGTATGAGTGAATTTAAGAAAAATGAAGATTTTTGTTTTTGCAAACTAAAACAATCTAGAGAGAATACATAAGAAATGAAGCATTTCTCTAGATTGACTAAAGATGACCGAGATACAAGATCTAAATCATCATAAGCAAATTTGTGCCCAAATGAAAAGAGAGAAGAGTGGTCTGTCCCTCTCTCTAAAGAGGCTGTGCAAAAATTCGTGTGTATCTTGCCCTAATTGAGTGAAAAATGAGTATTTATAGTGGCAAGGACGAGGCCAATAAGGAGCCATAAGAGGACGACACATAAGCACTACCACGCGCTAGCATGGCTATCCAGTCCACTTAAGGGCCAAGCGCTTCCAAGCGCCAGCAAGGATCAGCAATCTCAATAGACAGAGAGCTACCAAGCGCTAGCATGCGCTAGCTCTAAAACCGTGCCAGCAAGGCAAACGGCTTAAAGCCAGACTACCCAAAAGAAAATACCAATGCCAGGGAATTAAAGTGGGGTTAATGAATTGAAGTTTATGCATAAAACTTAGAAGTGCTGCATGGAAAATATTACACTAAATGAATGTGAATGCATATACCTCTTCCGAACATAATCCGAGCACCCTTCAAGGCAAGAGCTTCTCAATATTTCTTCATTCACCGGGCGGAGTATCTAGACAAGATAAAATAAAAGAACCACCTCCCAAACCCAAATGAAAAAAGAACAATACAGACTCCAACGGTTTTGACATAATCCGGAAAACGCCAATTAAACTAACAGATACGTTCTGAACAAGTATACGCTAACGTATAAGCCAATTAACAATTCACGACAAAATAAGAAACTTCTAACTGTTATAAAGAAAAATGCAGTACCAAATGCCACATGATCCATACGAGGTTTAAAAGATTATAGCAGGTGAAACCTTCATAGACAATGACAATCTATGTGACAGTAATCATGTCAAGTTGATCAAATTATCCCTGCAACTGGGTATCATATTTTTCAATGTAACCTGACACCGTTTACAAAGAGTCGAGACGACAATACAACCCTCTGGCAAATTACCAGCAAAGCCTAACTACTTAAAGTCTGAAACCATCCTCACTTCATTAATTTAGCAAGAAACTGCACCTGATAATACAAAATGGATCTTTGGAGGGTTGTCATGTAGGTGTCATATAGAAAGCCACAACACCAGCCATGATATAATACATGGAACACTGACATTGCAACAGTCCATGTTTAAGTTTGCACAAGGCTAAAAACACAAACGTGACATCAATAGTCTTCAGCCAATGGCAATAAATGTCTAACATAAAGCAGTATTTGGACAACGAGTATGCCAGGTACTGACAATAGCGGAGTATGTTCTCCATTATTTTGAAGGAAACAAACCCAAAATTGGACACTGAATCAGGTTGTCCAAGTCATCTAATCATACAATAGACCAGCAACAGAAAGATCAAAACAAGAGAACAAAGTCATCAATACGAAAGACTAACCACACATCTACATGGTAATGTTTGTGTAAAACTGAAGTTGCGAGAAAAATTATTACCAGAACCCTTTATTTTGACAAGCTAACAAGTGAAAAAGCTATCATTCAAACAAGAAAGATTACAAAAGAAGAGGGAATTCTCAACTTTATTACCTATCATGCGGCCCTTATTCCTTATGCCACCAATACCACTCACACACCATCCTCAATTCAGAACATACACCCTTGGAAAGAATCATGTCAGCTATTTCGCTGACCTTCTCCATGCATTTCCTATTCTGACAATCCAAAACACTTGTTATCTACTAGTTGAGTTGATCCCATGCATCCCCAATACAGGCATGATTAAATGCGTGGGGATACTATTATCAATATGAAGTGGAACCACATAAAAATATCACTCTCATTAAAAGAATGGTTGTTGGTCATGCTCAGTTGAGCAAGAAATTATGCTTGGCAACAATTTTTGTGAAAAGAAGAATTGAGATAATATTGTCAGCTGAACGTGAATACAAACAATCCAATTGGAATAAAATGTAACAATAACGGAGTTGTGACAATACTGCATAAAGGAAAATCAAGTGAGATAAGGCCCTTGAAAAGACTACCTTCACAGAAGACACGAGCTAGGTACAAGCAACACCGGTGTACGGTTTGCATAAATTAATCTTGTTGTTCAGAGCATCACAACATGTACATCAAATTCCCAAGATAAAATTCTGGGACTTTTTGGTTCTCCATGTTTCTGCATGCTGATGTTTGGTTAATCCATGTTTGACTGTGGAAAGTTCTAAAGTTGGGATAGTATTAGTTGTTCGGCTAGTTAGTGTGTTTGATTGCCTGAGTACATTTTGTGAATCAGATTTTAGGGTGGGAGTTCGAAGAGACATGCTTGATTTGATGTGCTGCACCCTCTTCCTCCATCGTGAAGATAAATCAGAAACAAATCTAGATATTGAGAGAATTTCGGAAGAGTTGGTCGCTTTCATTCGTAAACTTTGCCAAGTCAACAAATTGTAAGTTTTTTTGTGAATCATTTGTCAATAATATGCATTTTCTTTCATTAATTTTCGTATTTTTGTTTCTCTGTAACGAACCCGATTACTTGGAGTGGCTTCTAGACGACTCCGCATTTTGGACCGGTGCCCAAAAGTCCACATTCATGCGAAAACTGTGGGACTGGATGGACTCCTTGCAAACTATTGACTCTGAAGACCTTGATTTATACATGGGTAGACAGTATCCTCATTGGAACGGCAGCTTGATCCTTGATCATCAATTCAGCCAAGTCGAGGAACATATCGAGTTTGAGCGTTGGGAACATTTTCACAGGACACACACTGGTTATAGGGAGGAAGATGCTGCAACGGGCATAGCTCATATATACCGGGGTTGCCTCGAGCACTGCGACTCCAAGACAAATGTTGCGGTACAGTTATTTCGACCAACAATTTCTTCTTCCTTGTCTTTTTTTTTTTGACTCCTTGCAAAAAAAGACAAGGAAGAAGAAACTGTTGGCTGAAATAACCGTACTGCAACATTTGTCTTGGAGTCGTAGTGCTCGAGGCACCCCTGGTATACATGAGTTATGCCCGTTGCAGAATCTTCCTCCTTGTAACGAGCGTGTACTGTGAAAATGTAACCAATGCTCAAACTCGATATGTTACTCGACTTGGTTGGATTGATGATCAAGGATCAAGCTGCTCCTCCCAATGAGGATACTTTCTACCCATGTATAAATCAAGGTCTTCAAAGTCAATAGTTTGAGAGGAGTCCATCCGGTCCCACAGTTTTCGCATGGATATGGACTTTTGGGCACCGGTCCAAAAGGCGGAGTTGTCTAAAAGCCACCCAAGTAATCGGTTTCGCCACTGAGAAACAAAAATTCGAAAATTAATGAAAGAAAATGCATAATACTGACAAATGACACAGGAATGATTCACAAAAAACTTATAATCTGTCGACTTGGCAAAGTTTACCAATGAAAGTGACCAACTCTTCCGAAATTCTCGGTATCTAGATGTGTTTCTTATTTATCATCACGATGGAGGAGGAGGGTGCAGGACATCAAATCACTCACTCAAATCAAGCATGTCTCTTCAAACTCCCGCCCTAAAATCTGATTCATAAAATGTAGTCAGGCAATCAAACACATTGACTAGCCGAACAACTAATGCTGTTCCAACTTTAGAACTTTCCACAGTCAAACACGGATTAACCAAACATCAATATGCACCCAGAAACATGGAGAACCAAAAAATCCCAGAATTTTGTCTTGGCAATTTGATGTACATGTTGTGATGCTATGAACAAAGAGATTAATCTATGCAAACAATCAATAAAATTATCCTTTTGCAGGAAAAAGAAGCCCCATTGATCTATTCACCAAATACACAAAATGTAATCAGGAAATCAGGAAATTAAACACAGACTCACTGAACAACTAATGCACTCTGTCTTCAATTCAAACCCACGTAAATTTTGTAGAAAAGAAGAAGGGGAGGAAGAGTATTCTTACCACCAGATTGCAAAAAACTCATTTTGGCCACTTGAGCCCTCGAGCATGAGCCGGTATTCAACGTGCTGTCTGTGAACCGTGTGGGCCGGAGGCGGGGGCTGGGCTCCATCTGAGAAGAAGGGAGGGGTCCCTCCGTGTCTAGGGCTTTTTTCGGAGGAGGAGCCCTCTGGATTTTAGGGTTTTTTCGGACGCAATTTGTTCGGCAGTATAAAAGGAAGAGGAAGGAGTGTGAGGGAACGAAGGATTTGGGGGAAATTCAAGGGGAGTGATTTTGCCCCTCTACTTTTTATTAATGTCACCTCCTTTTATGGTTTTATTAGATACGGAGTAATTTGTTTTGCAAGAAAGAAAGAGTGACATTAAAATAAAATAAAAATGGCAGAATCAATTCCCAAATTTAATCCATTTAATTTAGTGCTGTCCCTGAAAACGGCACCGTTTTTTTTGTAAGAAACACACCATTTTATGCCATGTTTCGTAAGCAAGAAATTAATAATTTCTTTAATTTTTGTGGGCGTGCTAATTCAAATCACAAATTATTTTTAATTTTTTATGGGCTTCTAAAAATAATTAGTTCTATTCGATATCGGTAGGGGCTGATTCAAAATTCGTAAGGTATCTTACGAATTCTAAAACATCTTACGAATTCTAAAACACCTTGTGAATTCTAAAATTCTAAAACACCTTGCGAATTCTAGAACTGCTATTATCTATATTGGATTGAGGTAATCTTTTTAGGAACCCTTTAAAAAAATATTTTATCACCTCTCTCTCTCTCTCTCTCTCTCTCTCTTATATCTCTTCACCGCTTTAATTTGATATACCCACTTCAATCTTCGTCTATTTCAAAAATACATACTCCCTCCGTCCCATTTTTAAAGTCCACTCCAGTATTTCATTTTTTGTTGTTCCTTAATCAGTGTCCATTTTGTAAAGTTAGTGAGTAAAAGTTAGTATATTTTTCATTTTGTCCTTAAAAGTATATTTCATTTTGAAAAGTTAGTAAGTAAAAGTGTAATGATTATATCTCCATAGAGAATAAATAGGAAAAGTAAAGATAAAAGTTGATGTGAAATGTGTAATGATATATTTTCTTAATAAGTTGGAGTTATGAAGCGGGACATTTAAAAAGAAACGGAGCGAGTACTACACGTTTTGCAAAGGTAATCTTTTTTAGGAACCCTTTTAAAAAATATTTTGTCAGCACTCAATTTCTTTCTCTTTTCTTTTTCTTTTTCTTTATCTCTTCACCACTTTAATTTGATATACCCACTTCAATCTTCGTCTATTTCAAAAATACATACAGCACGTTTGCAAAACACACTGCAAGATAATTTTTGGAGTATGGTTATTGAAGAGTAGATTGCAAAAATTGTTTTCCAAACATTTATCGGAAATCCAAATTCATGTCCGCTTAGCTTAATTTTTGGTTTTCCAATCCAAGTATTTGTTAAACACCACATATCATTGTTGCGTTACTGACGTTGATATTAGACTCATTATCCTTAATCAATCAACTAGTTCTTTTTTGTCAAGCAGTACATCAGCGGAGTTGTGGAGAGTTAATAAGTTAGTCCACAAGGATTCGAATCCGTAGCCCTGAGCCACAAACGGTCCTGATGTGATTCAAATCCTAGCATCTTGCAAGGGAAGGACCAGAAAATACCATGAGGCTACAACGCCGTTAGCTAATCAATCTACTGGTTAGTGATACAAATTTTGTCACCAATTATGAGGAACTCAAGAAACATATTGTCCCAAGGTGATTTGATTAGTGTAAAATTTCACCAATTTTGGCACCAAGGATGAGATTTGTCAAATTTTGGCATTGAATTTGGCACCATGGTGGAGAGGATTTTTCATTCTCAATACTTTTTTTTTAAACTTTGGTATGACATAGGATACAAGATGGACTTGCTATAAGATCTTCATGCAGCTGCAAACTAACCAAGTGATAAAAAGTTATAGTAAACAGAATGCCCATCCTCCTGTACGGAGAGGCTAATCCTCATATGTATAGCCTCTACAAAAACCAATGATGGGATGCCATGAGCTTAGGGGTGTTTGTTGCAACTTATAAAGCTAGCTTTTAGCTTTTTCATTCTTAAACTTTTTTGTGCAATCAAGGTTGAAATGAAAGACTACAACGTAGCTTATCGATCATACGCATTACACTCCGCTATACTGTGATATCAAAATTTGTACGTGTATTGGATAATTCCAGATCCCGATAAATATTGCTTCCTAATTTGAATTTTCGACCGTTTCACAAACGTAAACGGCCGACACTTGACCGTTCAAGTGCTTCGGTGCCAAATATAATTGTAAAAATATCCAATCTGCTACATAACCCATACGCACAGAATTGTTGAAGTGACTAAATTGCTCTTCAAATTCCCCAGTCATATTCCCATTTTTTTTTAAAGAGTCATTCATTCATCGCAAGCCCATCAGGCAAACAGATTTCAGAATAGATACAGAAAAGAACCAAAGCAATCTAAACGTCGATCTCAAGCCCCTATTGCGAAGCAGGCGCCGCGATAACGCCGGTACATAAAAGCCAATCTTAGTCTAAAAACAGAGGATCTAAAGAAATCCACAACTCAAACCCTAAACAATTATGCAACGCTGAAATCTAAAGGCAAAACAACAACAAATCAACTATAATCTAACAGGTCTCAATGACAAAGCCACAAGGGTCACTGACCTGAACAGAATGAGAATCGAACACCATCGGACCATGGCGATTAGAGACCAGTCTTCTTCCAGTCGAAATTGCTACGCAGCCCAATCAAACACCACCGGACCACCACCAACCCCAACAACACTACCGAAACCCACCGGCCCTAAACAGACATCCAGAGACACAAAGACCACCACCACCAGACCATTCCTCAATAGGTGCCGGGTTATTCGCCCACCACCATCACCCACCAGATCTGGAACACCTAGACTTGGAACACCTAGACTGGTACAGAACTGGACGGGGGAGACCCGTCGGTAGAAAAGAAAAACGGAAAAAAAAAGATGAAGAAAACGGAAAAACCCCAAACACTAGCCGCACACCTTATTACGCTCGTAGTAGGACCATGAACAACAGAATTGGAGACGATGGAAGAGGAACGGGCTAGAGGAGCCACCATTTGCCTTCCACCGGCCTGAGGAACCCTCGCCGTCCTAACGAGCCGCCGCCCAAAACCGGTACCATATTCCCATTTATGGTCCATAATGTACCTCTCATGCTCTGTCCTAAAAAAGACACCTTTTTTTGAGTTTTCATTGTCACACAAGTCTGCAGAAAAATCTTACGCTATTCTGAATTTTATGCACAAAGATGCTTTTAATAGTTGCGTGTACTGCTTTTAATAGTTGCATGCACCAACGTGTATGCTGATTTGTCACCTGAATTTCCAACCTGTCCGGACGAGGTAGCGACATGTGTCGGCTGCGTCGGGTCTTGCACACCCTCTCAGCATCAGTCCACACTTCCCACGTGTTTGACTTACGCCAAAATGAGCCCAACACCTTCTCTCACCTTTATTTAAGCATTGGCTCCTGTCTTCATGTTCAATCGCAGAACACAAAGACCTTGAAGAAAAAACACTAGTTCAACTTCTCTTTTCCTTCTCAAAATTTTCCAGAGAAAGCATGATGCCTCTCATTTCGACGGTCATTGTGTCGTGGTGCAAGAAGCATCCGGATGGGGATGACGATGGCGATGACGGATATGACTATGCCCCGGCAGCATGCACGGAAGGAGATGGCGACAACGATGACGGAGATTACAACTATGCCCCTGCAACACCCAAGTGAGGGCGATGACGACGATGGTGATTATGATTACGCTCCAGCTGCATGAATGGTGGTTAAAAATTAGAACTAAGTATTCTTCATAGAGTGACTTCAAGAGGCTGCGTTTCAACTATATTCCTGCGTATTTTTCTCCCATAGAATCCTAGAACATTTTGTAGGCCATGCTCTATGTATTAGTGTCTAAGGTTTATCTAGCTAATGATGAAGGTGAAAACTTTTAGTAGTGGGAAATTGAAAGAATTGATATAATGAATTTTTCTATATAATGCTCATAACTCATCATGCGACCCATGCATCTCAAAAAAAAAAAAAAAATTCATGCGA
This sequence comes from Rhododendron kiyosumense, assembly GCA_019656275.1. Taxonomy (NCBI): domain Eukaryota; kingdom Viridiplantae; phylum Streptophyta; class Magnoliopsida; order Ericales; family Ericaceae; genus Rhododendron; species Rhododendron kiyosumense. The sequence continues at coordinate 21,394 of BPLS01016665.1, read as the reverse complement.
CCCATGACATAATGCAAAAATAATATATTGGACGATCGCGAATGTTCTAAATATGGCCATTAAATATCTCCTACCGGCTGATACATAATGGGATTTCAGACTTTCCATGTGGATCCATACAATTGTCATTTCAGACTTTCCATATGGATCGTGAACGTCGTTTTTGAGAAATCTCTCGCGTTCAAGATGCGAGCTTTGAGTGAAACCTGGTGGTCGACGTTATTGGCAAACACGCTTTTCTTATAAAATGGGACATGGAACAAAAGCTTGCGGCCAGAGAGCAATAATTTGTGGCCAAGAAGTAAAACAACGCGGCCAGGTAGCAAAATATTGCGGCCAGTGGATTAGAAGGCGTGGTTGACAAACACACTTTTCTCACAAACTAAGTGCGCATTTGGTTAATTAGCCGGGTAGGACCATCAACCGTCGTCCTCCCATGCCCCAGAGAGACTCGAAACACAACCCCTCTCTCTCTCTCTCCATATTTATTTCTGCATTCATAAACTGGCGTCAATCCTTGCAAACTGATTCTGACCTCACATTTTCAGGTATGCAATAGCTCAAGCTTTATCTCAATTGTATACGGATACGATTCTGGCCTCACTTATCTGTATAGCTCTTCCGTGGGCGTCAAAACTTATTAATTTGATCATTTTTTGTAAACTTTGTTATGACTTGTTGGTGTGACTTTCGAGAATTGGGTTTTTTTTTTTCATGTGCCTGTGCTTTTGGAGTTATGTCAATACTCAATAGGCATGTAATTGTGTCGCCTATTTTACATAACCGTAAACCTTTTGGTTAAGCCAGAGGCTAACATTGCTTTGGCTATGGTTGAATCCTTTGCTTTGTGTTTGCGCATAAAGAAACTGGTTTCTGATATTTGCAAACCTTGTGGTGCATCAGTAGGTAATACTTCCTGTATGCCAGTGCCAGTGCCATTGCCATTGCACTTGCTAGATTAGAGTTTCCAATCTAGTGCTGGTCTCTTCAAGTCTTTACGATAAATTAGTCGAAGAGATATATTATATTTTGGTGATGTGCTTGACCTGTTTGTCGCAGCTACTTGGGCCACCCCTTTTCTTCAAGGAGACCAATCCACAGCCTAGAAAGCACACGATGCAGATTTTACTGATGGACAAGCCAGTATGCATGGGTAAAATTCAGTGGGCTTAACTTGGGGGAGCCATGTTGGTACAATTGACCGCACTGATTTGGTAAATTTTGGATTGTTACGTGTGGTTTTAGAGAGTTTTGCAGAATTGTTCTTCACAAATTAAATCTTTGATTTCCACCACTAAAATTTTGGAAAATATAGTTCTTAGTTCTGGTTGTAGTGTTTTCTGCCATTTTCCCCTTTACGGTATGCATTTTTGCTCTGTTCAGATGGTAACTTAATTTCCTCAACTGGAAAATAGTGAAAAGTTGCGTGTACGTCTACAGATTAAGTATCACCACCATTGAATGAAAATTCTCACTGTGTCCTTGCTTGTGCACTTGGTTAACTTTTATTTGTCGTGAATTTGTAACCTTCATGAGACTAGGTGAATGCTTCTATATATTCTGTGTGTTGGTTGCATGGACAGCCGTTTCTCCTTCTTATTTTTTTTGGTGTAACATCGTCTACACAGACTCGAACTCTTTATTTTATTTCGCATTATCATTGTAGAGAAATGTTTTACCTTAAGGTGAAGGCGGGAACCTTATCAATGGTTATTTGGTTTTAGCGTTGATCCTCTTTCTTCAAGTTTTCAAGTCCCAAAGCTATCCTTTTTGATATAGCAGAGAGAAGCATAAGTACTGTTACACTAATGTAGCAGTGTTGTTAGAGTTGGTAGTTCAAGTGCCAAGAGTGTGGCATCCTCAATAATATGGCATATTTCCTGTTTGTAGATGGATGCAGGATGCATGAAGCAAGCCTGCACAGCAAAAACAGTTTTATTCTGCTAACCTACGCCACTAAAGTATGTTGCATTTTGAGATTTTGTTTCCAGTCTTCAATCCATTTGAAAGGAAGTGTATTTCCTCATCATGATAATCTCAACGACATATTAATCTCACCGATTAGCTTCGTTGTTGACCTTTCTTTTAGGGAACACATACACCATACCTTGACTTGTGGTATACCAGCTAGTTGCCCTTGTTTTGGTGAAATTTTTTTTTTTCTTCCAGGAATGGCCTTTGACCTGTGGGGTGTTGATTGAAATATATCTTCTTTCCTGTGCATAAACTGTCCTTGCACACTTTTCTGCAATGCAAACTTTCTTGACTTTTGTTTTAGATTTGTGTTGGTAGCTAGGGTTCAAAGCCTCAGAACCTGCGAAAGTTATGGGAAGTTTTTTTTTTTTTTTCCAAACATCAAAGTGATGGAATGCTATTTTTAACATCAAATTTATGGAAACATGCCTTTTTGGTTTTTGCAGGCAGCATTTTGCAGTGCACAAAAGGCCTGTCAAACAAACACTCTGAAAGATTAATCTAGTGTGAAAAGCATCTCAATCTTGTTAGCCAGCATGCTGATTAGGTTCTTGATTCACCATATTTTGACGTTCAAGCCTCTGCCAAAGGATCTCCCACCTCCAGCTTCAACAACGGGGAATCAACCCCAGCAGCTCAATCTTCCTTTGAGATTGGACAGAATTCTGTTGGTTTAGTGCCAGAGCATTTGTCGCCACAAGCTCCTTCTCCTAGCTCAGGTACAAAATTGAACTCCATATTCGTATCTAATTCATTGATACTCGAGGTTTTAAATGTTGCATTTGTGGTTGACATTTATTTAGTCCCAACTCCAACGTAACGTAGTGTTTCATAGAAGAAAACCAAGTACCTACCTACCTATCTTCGTTTTAGCCATATGTAGAAACTATAAGACAACATGTGTTGCCAAAAAAGTGAATCCGTGAATATTTATTACTTTGAGCTATTTCCTTAGACGATAGTTTTTACCATTGCATCCGACTGAAAAGTCTTGAAAGAACTCTTTTTTTAGAAGTAAAATATCGTAAAAAGGTGCAAAAGGGACGCAACATCTATGTTCTTATATGCTTGTGTTCCTATTTCCTGTCGTTTGGATTACACAATGGGATACATAATTTATTATCCGATTTTGGAATACGTTACAGCTCAAGACAATAACTAAGCCCTCCCATGAACAACAAAAGAACAGAAGATTGAAGAAAGAATCTCTCAAGCTAAAAATGACAAACTAGTAATGTTCCTGAGTTCTGTAGAATCTGGATGTTGACATTTTAAATTTTCTCAAATTCCAGATATGTGGCTAAGTGGCATATACGCCTTCATGTATTATGATTGTTCTTCAATGGTGGAGCGGAATATTCATGTTGTTTAGATGCTGATGTTTAGAACTATCACGTTCTCAAGGTTTATGGTTCTGAAGAAAGTAATCCACAGGCTATTTGCATTCTTCTGTTAACAGTTTAACACAAGTACTGTTTCTATTGATGGCGAATTTTTGCCCGTGTCTGATTTTCAGTTATGGATTTGCGTGCAATAGAGCTGAATGAAAGTTAGGGAGGAAACGGTCTTCAGGCGCAACAGTCTATGTCCATGAGCGATATTGTGAATCACATTGGACACAAAATTTCAGAACGAATGAGTTCTGGAAACGCATCTGGTAATGAGGAAACAACAGAATGTGATCAGGACATGCCGGAGAACATTGCTCAGATCCTTCTGGGTGATACCCAGTGTCCACTGTCCAGCAGCATCTGATGAGAAGAAACCTAGTCCAACTGATAACATTCTTTGCTGGCATTGCATCAAAAATTTGTCGTGCTATACTCAAATATCCACACTGGAGTGCTAATCCAACAAGGCATTGCTAATTTTAATTGTAGGGTAAACCCAATTTCATTACCGACGTAACAGTGAATTTCCCTGCCAAGTAACTGGAGTGCTAATATAATCTTCTCATTTTTTGACCAAAAAAAAAAAAACTCGTGCCATCATCTGTGGCTCTATTTTTTTTGGTTTCATAATTCAAGTGTTCGGATGGACTTACACTATCTCGATTAAATTCTTGGGTACAATCTGGTAGGTGTTACGAAAGCCCGACTAGTTGTATGAATCCACATCAGGGTTGATAGGACGTAGAATATTTCAAATCTGAAAACTAGGGAATTCAAACAAATATCTAAATTTAAACAACCATTCAAGCCTTATGGCCTGTTTGGAGGTGGGGGAAGAGCGTGGGATAAAATTGGTGGCATGGGATAAACTTATTCCGGAAGCTCATTCAATATTTGATTCGCCTCTTAGTATCTTGATTGTTTATCCAAAGCATAAGCTAAGAGCATCTCCAAGCAACAAATTTTTATACCCAATTTTTCTTTGGTGACAAGTGTGTGGCAAGTTGAAGAGCTATTTGTATCAAGTCGACTCAAGTCGACTCCAAGAGACTCTTCAGCCTTTATTTATTTTTTTCCTCTTTTTACTTAAAAGACCTATTTTCCCACAAAGTCAATTAATTCATCAATCATCATTATTACATCTGATGATGTGCCAATTTGAATAGTCATTTCTCTCTTTTTAAATTTAAAAAGTGAGAGCTACAAGAAAATGGTGTGGTGAGTTCTCTGTTTTTTTTTTTTTTATCCACATGTAGTGAGTTTGCTACATCCATTGGAGTTCTTTTTGCTGACATGACTCATCAAATGTAGTTTAGTTCTCATTTTGTTATCTCCCTTGAAGATGCTCTATAACTCCTTCAACTCTCCATAGTTAGCTTATCCTGGTGTGGAGAATTACTGATATGTCTCTCAAAACCCTCCAAATAGTTTTTTGTGTCAGGAATTATATAAGAGCAACTAAGTATTTTTATATTAATTTTTAGGAGATTGATATTGACACTCCAAAAATTGATGCAGGTACTCTAAAATCAGTGAAATTCCAAAATTATTTTCCTTTGTTTTTGGAGTGCCAATATCATTTTCCTAATTTTTATCCATTCACTTTTATCCACCCATATAGACTACAAAACAAACTCATTTTCTTTGCTAATCCCCGTCTTACATACTCCGTCTTCTATCACATCCACCTTTTATCCATCTTCATTGTTAATCCACCCAAAGCCTTATTCGGCCGTCAAATGGGCTGTTAGGGTTTTAATCCATTGCCTTGAATAAGACATTTGACTCCCAAAAATAACTTAAGCAAGACTGAAAAATTGAAGATGGAAATAGCAAATGTGCTCTTCACAAAATAATAGTCCGAAAATCAGATTGTGTATACTAATCAGCTAATATTAACCCAATTATTTTCGGCCCTAATGTTTTTTTTCTTAAAAATTTCAGCCCAAGAATAATATATATATATTGACTCAACTTAGAAAAAATTCAAAAGGAATAAAGGGCAATAACGAGTATTCAACGTCACGTTTTTTACGTATCATGTGGCATTGCCAGACGATACTCTGACAAATACCCAATTATTTGACCAGAAATAGCTAGTAAAAGAATTCAAGTAATAAGTATAGTTCTGGCTTTATTTGATTGGTAATTTAGTTTAGTTTAGTTTTGGTAATGTATGGAGAGAGAAATATGGGTAATAATTGGAGGGAGGGATAATGATTAGAGAGAGATAAAAAGAGAAATGAAATTAATAATTGAAGATATATGGTAATGATTAGAAATAAAACTAAAACTAAACTTGCAACCGGTTCACACAGTGAGGGTTTTTATCTTTATGTGGGTGTGGACTTTTTCCTTGCTCTGCCCATAAATTCATAATAAATTGTTTTAATTAAAAAATGAAGACTTTGAATGTAGCCGACCAATAACAAGGAAATGTCTGTCTCGGATCTACATAGATTACTGGGTAGTGGAAAAAAAGGCCGGCGCCGGCTGAAGAATATTATGTGGGTAAGAATTGTCTCATACTATATCCGCGGTGCGATGCAATCATCACGTAACGCAAAATACAATTTACCATAGTACTACTTAATAATTTTATTCGTTCATTTTGTATGTCATATGCGATGGTTTTCTATGCATGAAATCAAGTTGATTAGACATTAGTAAAGATTTTGATAATTATGTTTATTTCCAGAGTAATGAGTGGTCGAAATTGGATTCTCGATGGATCTAATTATTTGCATGGTCATCATGAATAACATATATATTAAGACCTACAAAATAAACGACTTCGATCAAGAATGATATTACGATGAGTCTTATCTTTTGTCTCGTGAGAGAATACATGCAAAAATCAAACCCTAAAATCCTTGTGAAAATTGAAGCAATCTAAGCAATTGTCCCGAATTTAGATATTCAATAGTACTTTTTTATGTTCCAAAAAATACTTTCTCCGTCACATAATGTTGATCTCTTTTGGAGAACTCTAATGTAAGAGGCCAAAGAGAGAAACCCGTCGCTAGAGAGAGAAAGAAAGTCTAAATCCAGATCTGAGGCGGAGTTCTCTCACCTTCTTGACCTTCCTACCGTCATTTCTTCTCCGTTTCCCCCTCTCGTTCATTCGATTCCGACCTCTGTGTCTTCTCCGGTGGTTCGGCACTTGTGACGGGGTTCCGTCCGTTTTGCTCGGCAAATCTGGTGCAGCTCAGAGATGGGTAGGCATGGCGTGTGGTGGTCCGGCAAATGACGGGCGTCGGTATGGCTAATAAAGGTGAGGTTTTTTTTCTTACTGTTGCTTGTTTTCCTTTTCTAGGCTGTTTGGCCCAGTGGTTTTCCGGTTGGTTTCCAGTCTTGCTTGTACTGGTCTAGTTTTTCTAGGTCCAGTGGGTGTTGGTGGTGGGTTAATAAATTTAGGTTTAGCATCGGTTGAGTTGCTTGGCCGGAGTCTTCATCTGCGTTTGGGTTTCGTTGCGTGTCTGGGTTGTGCCGGCAATTTGGTCGCGAGATTGGGTTGTAGCTGGAGGTTTCGGTGTTCGTCGGTCTTACTTCTGCAGGGGGTGTCTGTGTCGAAGTCTTGATAGTTTTTGTTCATTCCTGTATCTTTTGATGAAATCTGTATTGCCTTCGGACTTTGAAATGAAATTGACATTTTCAAAAAAAAAAAAATGTAAGAGGCCAGCAAACATTAAATGCATTTTTCCTATGAAATCGAACAATGATTTTCACTGCTGGAGTACCATTTTAATACTTTTCTTTTTTCCCAGGACTGAGATACTTTTTTATGTTCCAAAAAAATACTTTGTCCATCACATAATATTGGTCTCTTTTGGAGAACTCTAATGTAAGGGGCAGACATTAAATGCATTTTTCCTATGAAATTGAACATTGATTTTCACTACTGGAGTACCATTTTAATCCCATTTTTAAAATTATACTCTCTCTGTCTCATTTTAAATGCTCCATATATACTAAAAATTGTATAACTTTGATCTCAAAATAAAGAAAACTGGAATTAATTTTGAATTTTTTTGCACCGTTGGAAAGTAATAACTGCGATACTTTTTGTTTTCCGGACTGAAATACTTTGAACGGTGCAAAAATATCTGAAAAATATTTTCAAAAATACTTTTTTTTGAAAGTTAAAATAGATTTGAAGGAGTATTTAATTTTAATGGAGGGTAAATGCTGGAAATTCACACATTTATGTACTTGACTTTTTGAGAGAACAAATATTTTGAAACATCTCAAAATAAAATAAAGGATCGACAATATGAGACGGAAGGAGTAAATTTACTACTTGGCAATTGGGATTCTCATATTTTAATGACTTATATTATCCCCATAATCTCTGTGAGAATCAATTAATCATTAATCAAAATAGGAAAAGGTTTTGACAATTACAGAATACCGGACCGGATCAAAAAAGCGGGCTGGGGCCATTTCCGTCTCCCCCCCTCTCTCTCTCTCCACTTGGTCGCGATGAACCCACCGACACTCTCACGGGCAAAGGTTTCTCTCTCTCTCTCTCTCTCTCTCTGTGTGTGTGTCTCTGTCTTATTTTTTTTACATACCGTCTCTATTTCAATTACAGATTCGCTTTCATGCACTCTGTCGGTCATCGATCTGTACACATTTCACTAGGGTTTTGATTCATCACCCTTTTTGTTTGCCTCAATACTGATTTACGTTGTACCCAACTCGAATTTCAGCTCGATTTCGCACCCTTGTCTTTATTTCATCACTGATCTAGCAATGACCCTTTCTTTTCTTTTCTTTTCTTTCTTTTTTTTTTTTTTTGTGTGGAGAAAAATGCTAACTCCAGCCTTGAGGTTTTAAATTGGGGTTGTAGTACGTGAAAAATGTAAGGAAGTTTAGTGAGGTGTGTGTGTGTGTTTGAGAAGAAGATCTCTGCCATTTTCCTGTTACAAAAATCCGAGGTTCAAATTACAGGGACACAAGAATTTGTTGCTCTAGTCGTGTGCAATGTCATACCTGTTTCGAGTACGATGTCACATCTGGCTATTGAAGTTGAAACTCATCTTTTGTTCAAAGTTTCTACATTTAACGTGGAATCTGGGGAGGGCTAGGTATATTACTCGTAATTGGGTTTATGTTTAGTACTCAAGTATGAACTATTTTAACGCTGATCTAAGTAATATCGAACTTGTATTTGAGCAGGATTTTGCACGTTTCTGGGGTTCAGATATAGTGATGTTTCTTTTGATTTGGTTCCTAGCAATACCATTTTTGTATTGTAGTCCACTTGTGCAAAATTTAGTGGTTTTGCTTGTAATGAAACAAATCAGTGCTGATTTAGCTATGAAGTCCTTTAAGTGCTCTATTTGTATGACAATGTCAAATTTGTGTACTGACATTCAAAGAGTTTGTTCAGGTTTACTACGTCTAGCATTGAATTTTGGGGAGTAAAGTTATGGCATCGATTCGACTTGATGCATCGAAGCAGTACTATGCAACCAGCAGTCTTGTAGTTGGTTATGCTCTCTGTTCTAGCTTGCTTGCCGTGATAAACAAATTCGCCATTACCAAATTCAACTACCCAGGTCTTCTAACTGCGTTGCAGTACTTAACATCGGCTCTAGGAGTGTGGGTTCTGGGCAAGTTGGGTTTTTTGCACCATGATCCTTTCGTGTATGATACCGCAAAGAAGTTCCTGCCCGCGGCAGTAGTGTTCTATCTCGCAATCTTCACCAACACCAATCTTCTTCGCCATGCCAATGTGGATACATTCATAGTTTTCCGATCATTGACGCCCCTTCTGGTTGCCATTGCCGATACTGCATTTAGAAAGCAGCCGTGCCCTTCAAAGCTTACCTTTCTTTCCTTGGTCATTATTTTGGGCGGTGCTGTCGGGTATGTTGCCACAGATTCTGGTTTTTCCCTCACCGCGTATTCGTGGGCATTTGCTTACTTGATCACAATTACGAGTGAGATGGTTTATATTAAACACATGGTTATGAATCTTGGGTTGAACACTTGGGGTTTCGTGTTCTACAACAATTTGTTGTCTTTGATGATGGCTCCATTGTTTTGGATTGTCACGGGAGAATATGCCGATGTTTTCGCTGCTGTGGGATCAAGATCGGAGAACTGGTTTCAGTTCGATGCATTTTCTGCTGTGTCGCTTTCGTGCGTGTTTGGGTTGCTCATCAGTTTCTTTGGATTCGCTGCCAGAAAGGCAATCTCTGCCACGGCTTTTACTGTCACCGGTGTTGTTAATAAGTTTTTGACTGTTCTAATCAACGTGTTGATTTGGGATAAACATGCGGGTCCCTTTGGTTTGGTTTGCCTTCTCGTCACAATTGCAGGAGGTGTTCTTTATCAGCAGTCAGTAACTGGAGCCGCAAGCACTGCTCCATCACAGCGTGATTCTGCCGCTTCTAATCTCATTAATAGCGAGAATGATGATAGAGTGGAGGATGAAGAGAAGGGCATCTCTGGTAAAATTTCCGGTGTATGACCTTTACAACTCGTTTCAATCCATTTCCAAGGTGGCTAAATAGAAGTCATGCCTATTGTTTGTGACAGAAACATTTATTGTGTATTAGATGTTGCAAGTTGCAACATTACTCTAGTAAAATTGCATGTATATGAGCATTTTAGTCTTAAGCCATATGCTAGTTGGCTGAATAGAATTTTATGCCTCTTGTTAGTGACTTAAAAGTATTTCTTCTGTATTAGTAAATTGATTTGCCTAATACTATTATTTTGGGAAGTTTGATTTCATTGTACTTTATCCTCAGTTTGCACTTTATTTCATATCATTTTGGTTCGCATGGGTGGTTTATGGTCTATTCTGATTCATTGGTTCCTCAAGCAATAATTAATCTTCTTTTGTGTTGGTTTTAGTAGCCTCAGTATCATAAAATAGTGTAATGGCCATAGGTTATTCGACCTGTATTTAGTTGGATGGAGAAATTTCGTCTAGGTCAAGAGATTGTTCTGTGGCCTTGAGAACCGCCACGTGGTGCCCCATGCCCGTTTTCTACCACACACAGAGGTGGGGCCTACAGACTTTGTCTTGGGCTCCACACCAATGTGGTGTTGGAAAAGGGCCTAGGGCACACATAGTGGATTGGGTGCTGAATAATTTTTCGTTAAGGTTGGATGAGTGTCCTTTATTTGCTAACAGGCTTTGATATTCTTCAAGTGTCCTTGGTGAGGCAACATGTTCTTTAGGTTCTCTCCTTATGGAGCTCCTATTAATTGAAGTAGGTTTCAACCCATTAACCTGCAGAACAGGTTGTGCTCTTGTTTCTGAGAAGTGCTTTTACCTTGTTTTTTGCAGAGCGATGTCTGAATTGAAAAGCATTCCGTTTTTCCTTCTTTCGGAACCACATTGGCTTGGACATTGATTGTGGTCGCTAAACAATATTCATCTTAGACATGGAAATCTACTCTTCATCGAGACAGATACAAGGGTTTAGTAAACTTAGTACGCATCCGTATACTGTGAAGCACCGATGCACCTCAAGTAGTTTCCGTATCAGTAAATTTAGTACGTATCTGTATACTGTGAACACACCAGGATATGTTTTGGTCCAATAAAATTTAACGGGACTCCCGTGTCTCTGTCTCACTTTAGACAAGTATGGGGGCACAGCGTGCTGTCGCTCCATACTTTAAAAAACTTTTTTGATGGGTTAAAATTTATAATAAAATTGTCACTTGTGCCTCGTGATTTGCACTTTTGATAGATCATATATAGTTTTAGTTTTTTGCTAAACTAATGCTGATTTTCAACAATTTGGTTGTTTGCAGACACAATGTTCGTGTTAATCACAATTGTAGTAGGCTAAAAATATATGTACTTTCAACTTTTGCCGTGTCCGTAGTCCTATTGATTTATAATTGTCCGTGTCCAGCCCTTGCTTTCTCAAGTTCAAGTTTGGAGATTGGGAAGACTTTTGAGAAATTCAAACATGTTAGCCCTTTGTTGCTTCTGTTTGCTTCTCAGCTACTGCTGTATTCATTTTGTATGGCAGAAAGTAGCAACTAAAATTGTGGTGGTTGATGGATTATTGATATACAATTAGAGCTACAATATGATGGTTACTTTACTCTTTAATTTGATCGCCGGGTGCTTTGGAATTTGGATTGAGGTTGTACTTATAACGTTATGCGTGATTTGACATTCTTCTGGGAACTGGTAAATTGTTGTTACTTCACTCTTGCCTCCATAGCTGAATGCCTAAATGCTTTGGATTGAGGCATAACAGATTAGAATAGGTTTCCATTAGGTGAACTTTCAGAGTTGTTGGTTGAGAATGGCTTCTCTCTGGCTGGTGATTCGACTGGAGACGTATTGTTGTGCCTGTGGGGAACACATCGCCTTGTTCATCGTAGAGATCGCCGTATAGACCTTTCATTGAAAACAGTGAGTTTTTGACACGGCAATGGTAGAGAAAGAAGGGAAAGGAAGTCGCAAATCTAAGGGAAAGGAACTTGCGATTTGCAGGGATGATACTAGGAGTTGTAAGCCATGGATCATGGATTTCAGGAGGGAAACTGAAGGAATATGAAGTTGGAAGGATATATGTAACGAATCAGAATGGTTCTTCGTTTGAAGAACAAAAATACATCTGGACGGTCAGAATTATGCACACAACCAACACAACAGTTTAGCACTTTTGTTTTACTTAAAATCAATACAAACTCAATATGGTTGGACCTTTCAGCTTTTTTTTTTTTCATTTCCCTTTCTTTTCTTTTTCTAAATCCTTATGCATATGCTTGATCCAAGTGCGAGGTTTTTGCTCCATTTTATCCAAGCTGGACTAAAGAATACTGCATAACCCAATGACCCTCCGCATCTGACATTGTAATGTATATTTCAACTCGAATCGGATCTTCTTTGGTCCTTAATTTGGATTGGATGGGACAGTTCAAATCTGGATTGTTCATTGCTGCAATTAATAGTTTGGATTAGTCTGTTAAGAGTCTCTGAGCAAATTTAAACCATTGATTATACCGATGTATGGTTCAGATTCAGACTATCCCGTTCAGTCCAAACTTGGACCAGAGATGATCTGAATATATTTCAAGTTATAGAATGCACACATGCTCGTACGTTAATAAGTTTTACCGGATATTACCCGTTCAAAACACGAAATATTGAATCTATCATGTGTCATGATCCCAATCCGACTGCTAGGAAATGTTGAATCTATCATGTGTCATGAAGGTAGCATTTGTACTTTTGTGTAATTGTTTTGTGCTTGTCTTTTTTCCCGTCAAAATGGCAATAGACCCATTTTTTCTTCGAATCTGTAATCGGACCTTGACTCTAACAAGCTTTTTCGGTTGCATCGTCTGAGTGCAATTATGTTCACCCACCTAAAAGTGGATTAAATATGAGTTAGTAGAATACACTGGATCCAGTAACCCCAAGGCGCCCTTTCTAAGAAGTACGGAGTAATAAGAACTAGGTTTATGGACTGGACTAGGGTCGCTTCTAATTGGGCCTATAAGTTCCCCACACCATGGACCTAAAAATAGGATCAGTGACAGTGTACAGAACATGCACCAAAAAGGCCTTTGCGAGCCCATCTACTTGTATCCCTTGATTTTCAGGGCGAGATATGGGGTTCAAGTCTACAGTTGTTAATTCACTAATTTTCCCCTAACCACCAACTAATTTATAGTGTATTGGATAAAAAAAATCAAAAAGTCTGTTTGCAAAGACAAGTGAGAACATATAATGCACATATCTTTTTGTTGGGCCCGCCTTGGATTCCGCAAGAATCATCTGAACTGCTCATTTTTCTTAAACAATTTTTGTGAGTTCTTGCAAAAAAAATTAGTTCAATCGAATATCGGTAAGAGCTTCTTCAAAAATTGTAGGGAGAAACGACTGGCTTGGAATTGAAAAGCTTAATAAGACATTTTTGTGGACATCCATATATGTCTGCACAAATTTACCACGCTTAGGACAATCGTTAGCATTTTCTTACTAATTAGGACACCCTATCACCACACACACGCACACACGCCACCATGAGTCCAGGAGTGTTTGAGTGCTTCATTGCTCAAATATAGATTTTAATTTGCAATTTCGGATTCTAACTTCTTGGCCGTTGATTTGTGGAACACCTTATGTCAAAATGCATTAAGAAAATGAACTGGAGAAACGCAAATCCAAAAGTCATATCAGAGGAGTTTTTGGATTCTCATTACACTCTTTTTTTTCCTCGGCAAAAGAAATACATTTATCTTTGAAAAAGATATACAAAAATTACAACGATTACCGCCACCCGAGACCCACATAAGAAAGGCAAAGGCACCCATCAAAACAAAAGGAACCACCGAAAAGAAACACCCGAACCTAACTACCAGAACACCTCCAAACCTCAAAAACCAACCAACAACAAACGGAGAAAAGCCAAAACCAAACCTAAGCAAAAAATAATTGAGAACACAACCAAAGCCAGCACCTTCGCTAAACTACCTACAACCAAAACAGACAAAAATCGTAATACCTGCAAAAAGCGTCGCTCAAAAACCAGGACCACAAGCACTGGATACAAGATGACTAAAACTCCAAAGGAAGAGAAGAGTCCTCCATGATTATTCTCATTACACTTTCAAACACTAATCTTCGAGAACAAATTATTCAGCACTATCATCCAAACGCACTATTACGAATTCTGATCGCAATTCAAATTTAAAATAAGGATTCAAGAATCTAACATATAACTAGCTCACAAACATCTTCAAGTCACACAGCATGTCCGGGTTTTTTTTTTTTTTAACATATAACGTTGTGAGTTCGAAAACCTAAACAATGGACACAATAAAGCACAATTCGAATTGAAATTCAAAATTCAAAACAACATTTGAAAAAAATGCAGATGGACTAAAAATAGGCTGCTGATTTTGCCACTCCTTTTTTTGTTAACGCCACTCCCCTGCAAGTGTATTTTTAACAAAAAAGAGAGTGACAAAATCATTTTTCCAAAAATATTAGGCATGGATACAATAAAAAGTACATTACCCACAAAGCCCAAACATTAGACAATTCTTGGTGGTTTGTCTTTTTAACCAATATTGTCTTGGACACTCACCAAATTTCTTGTTATTCAAAAATGGGTACATGAGATTCACCACAATCTTTTGCCCGTGCCCGATTGTAATAAAACATGGTACTATAGTGAGACTCATTTCAGCTCATGTTTCTCTTTCTCTCATCTACAACGGGAGAGATTTGAGATTCCTGTTGGTGTGTTTTGAGAGGAAGTGAAGTGCACCTCAAAGTCTCTCGATATGATCCAAACTGCATGTTTATTATTCTCTGAGCTCGTTAGTAGGGGCAGAGATATGTTGGGGCCAGACGGGACCTGGCCACCCCCAAGTTTAAAGAATTTGTTAATGTGATATCTAATTTCGAGTTTTGATTGTTACTGTTTGTTTGGTCGTACGTGGCCTTAAGAAATAGAACAAAACGCGTCATACACCTTTAATGCATTCAATGTACAAATGAATTGTATTGGAAAGCAAATACTCTACGCTATAATGACAATACATTTATATAGAAATATATCTATTCAGTCGGCCCCCTCTAACAAAAATCTTCATTCCGCCACTACTTGTTGGTGAATCGCAGATGGCCAAATGTGTAAAAATGAACTGATTGGAAAACAGTGCGCTTAATCCGACCCTGCACAATTAGGGTTCTCATTAAATAGATGAACCAAAGATTAATCTTTGTTTTTTTTTGTTTTCAAAGATTAATAAAATTCTTAAAAAAAAAAAAATAGATGAACCAAAGTAGGCCCCACATTTGCTAATTGAGTAGCTAGCTTCGATAGGCTCTATTTTTAATTATATAACCAATTACCGCCAACCGTGGCGATAGTCAATTAAAATTAGAACAAAGTCCCATGTGAACTATCCTAACCGAGAAATTGTTAGTATCATAGTACACAAGTGCGAGTCGGGTCCTAAACTAAAGAGTTCACGAGGAGTGATTTTATTCAATGCTCGTGAAGTATCGTCACGTTGTGCTTTATGGACGTACTTCGCTAATGTAGAAACCACATATTTGGTGGTAAAACCCATACCAATGTACGGTAGAAAAGACTCATGGAACACAACATGATTGTACTAGAAAAGCACTCTATAATTTTTCCTCCTTGGGGACCCCTAGTGGCCCTGTTGCCAAGTGTTTGACACTCTGCCAACCCCGGGTTCCTGTTATATATAGACTCGTGACGCCTCACTCCCTACCCTCTCTCCCCCGCCCTCTCTCTGTCTCTGGTTCGATAGCGTGGGGTATTTGGACGAGCTTATATGGACTTTGATTATTTTTTTCTTCGGCCCGATCAAAGGCAAGTTATTCACGTCAGGACTAAGAGTATTATAAGATATTTTTTCCCTTGCCGCCTGACTCCAAGAGAATGTCAAATTTCGAACTCAGAATATTAGATTTACGACTTATCTCTAAGGATTCGAAAACTCACAATGCACCCTTGCACTACAAAGGTTGTAGCACATCATCCAAGTGTCCAAAAGTGTTTCCAAACTCTTCCATCTTAAATTCAGACTGTTGATTGCTAAGATATTTAGTTGGCATAATGCACTATAACTCTGTAGGACATTCTACCCTACAGGATCTCGGGATCCTATCTCTGGACTCTCATGACACCGGAGTTACCCCATGGGGTCTCTCTCTCTCTCTAGATCTCTCTCTGATTTTCTTCAGTAGTATTTGACAGACACATGAAAGAGATGGTATAACGTGAAGTGTCAGCTAGAAGAACGGGAAAATGGGACACTGATTAAGGGGATTCTGGTCCCAACCCCTCACTCACTCAGACAACCCGCACTTCAATGCTAGATTTGTATTCTCTCATAGAAAAATGTGAGATAGATACGGTTTTGATTCCCAAATCGAGCCAGGATCCTTTGTGCCAAGAACCTTTGTGGTGAGAAGTTTTCCGACCATTGGTTTTTGAAACATAAAACAAAAAAAATTACATAATTCAACGGCCAAAAATTCCTCGGTACGAAAATTTTCGGGACAGATAAAATTGGACCCCTCCCAAATTATGCTGCATGTAGGTTTTACGACCTCCATTGTAACACTTATATTACTCACAATTGAATTTGTGCCCTTCTTTTTTGAATTGTGACAGATGGTCCCCTCAATTTCACCTCTTCTCCAACCGAGTAGCTAGCCACGTTATTTTCCACTAATGCGAGATTGTTTATTATTTATCTGATATGGCGTAGTATTTAAAATTAGTAGCATCTCTTGATGAGCCCCAAGTATTGTGTAATTATTTTTTTGGTCAAACGATAACGAGAGTTACACGCGTGCATGTATAGAATGAAAATTGCTATAACAATACTCTCTCCGTCCCTATTTAATTGTCCACTACAGTTTTATAGATATACGAGAACAACAAATATATGCAAATTGTTGCATCCTATGCGACTTAAATTTTTTTTTTTTTGAAGATATACGACTTAAATTCGGCACCCCAAATATAAATTACTACTGTTCATTAATTAGTTTGTGCCAAAAGTTTGTTTATATACCCAATGTTAAAATTAACAGCTGTAATGCTTTATTCTCGAACTCCAAAATCCAGTGTACCTCAACTTGTTTATTCTACTGAATCATTTGATAATCATGCAAAGCAAAATATTAGTAGTACTTTACAGATTTACATGATCTAATCCGTACAAAATTCAATTTTTTTTGTCTGGTTCGCAAAACGAAGACTAAAAAATAATGCACTTTCCTCAAGAAAAAATTTAATCTTTTTCTTTAAATTAAAAGAACTCATCGATATCTAGCGAGTTGTTGAAAAAAATTTTGAATTTTTTCTGACAAAAATTGTATTATTTTTACGTCCTTATTTTGCGAACTGGACAAATATTATGGGACTGAAGGAGTACTAACAAATTAAAAGAAGATCTTATGAACCTAAACGAGTTTGGCCAAATGAGCATGATAAAGTTAATAAGTACTGATTGTCCTCTGCAAAGTTGCATGTTCGAATTCCACGGAAATTAAACATTTTAAACCTTTGTGACCATTTGAGAATTTGTCTGGTATTTAACTTCAAGAATCCGAAGTGCACGTAAACTTTAACTTCAAGGATACGAAGTGCGTGTAACTGACTCGGACATTTTGTAATAAAAAGACATCTTGAAAAGTATAATAATTCGAGCAGTTGGAATAATAAATTGGCCTATGACTAGACTTTATTAAAAGAAAAATTGGCCTATGACCAGAATTGACTCCTTGGACTTTTAAAAGTGTGGTCCTACGAGGCTCCAATATCTTTCACTTTTATATATACGTATCCTACACATTGCATGTGATATAAAAATCAGTTTATTAACACACACACTCAAATAGAAATAGGGACTTCTATATATTAAAGCATATCATGCTTATCCCCAACCTTCAATTTTAATTAATTAATTAATATATATGGGATGTGCCAAACCCTAATTTTATACTACTATGCCTCATAGATTAGGTTTATGCTAGGTAAATTGTTACTTTTGATGTTGATTCAGCGCTCGTAACAATATTAATTATTACCCGAAATCTTGTTGAAGTCTTCTTCAAATAAAGGTACGTAAAGTTAAAAACTGATCGATCAAATACTGGTCAAGAAACATTAGTACGTGCATGGACCAGATTCCTTTTATGTATAAGACGTATACGAAAATTAGATTGTATTTTTACTCAGGACATACGTTGTAGTATTACATTAGTAATAATTTCGATAATCAAACAACTATGAAACAGACCATAGCAGAAATAATACTGGTACAGATTTAAGTCTGTACCAGCGTGTACAAATGACATTTTGGGCCTCTTTTGGATCTTAAAAAAATGATCGGAGCCGCTCATTTTGTTTAGAATACTTTGTTTATGGTCATTGCAAAAAATAATGTCAATCCGGTACCGGGAAGGACATTTACAAAACATCCAACTTTGCTTTAGAATTTAGGCCTGAATTCTAAAGCAAAGTTGGAAAAAGTAAACGTCCTTACCGGCACCGGATTGACATTATTTTTTGCAAGGATCATAAACAAAGTATTCTAAACAAAATGAGCGGCTCCGATCATTTTTTTAGAACCCAAAAGAGGCCCAAAATATCATTTGTACTCGCTGGTACAGAACCAGTAGCACCACTCCAGACCATAGAGAATTAGAATTGATGAGCAAGACTAAAGCATTAATCAGAAAGACCATGTGATCAACTTTTGCCTAATTTCAATGCTACTAGTCTAATCTAATTAATTAAAATCACCTTCATCAATTGATTGACATGGACTACTTATATTTCTTTTGACTAACGTGTTAATTCATTGAAATAGACATTTTGTTTATGCAGAAAAATCGGCTTTCACTTTCTGTCAGTGTCCAAGTGGGGGGAGATTAAGGGGAAAGATTAGTTACACAAGAAAAAAGAGAGAGATAAAAATCTTCTAATCATTACATTAAAATTTTCAAACCACCACTAATAAAAAGTCAGTTTATTTAATTAGTTTAAAATGTGAGGAGATCCGTGGGAGGGAGAGTACCAAAAACAAATGAAAAGTAAGAGAAATATCATAGAGCTGTTAGAGATTTCCATCAATTTGACCAATAAAATGGTTTGGAATATTTTGAAACATTATGGTACCTAAGAGAGTCTTGGGTAATTAATTATCATATTGCGAAAATTTTAAATTACATATGCTAGCTTTGGGTTTTTCTTTTGTGGACAACTAGTTATTGGACCCAATGGACACCTAATACGGAAAACCAATTATATCGTTCACTGGCCATGACTAGATTAAAAGGAAGGCAAAACCGCTAATGAGAACTGAACACAGTCCAGAAGCTTCCTAAAGGCGCATGTTAATACATAAGAAATTTATCGTACTTGCATTAATTGGCTCCTTAACTTCAATTAATTAGCTTGCAATTATTTCAGAAGAATAAATTGCATTTTTTTTCCCAAAAAAAGAGAGGAAAAAAATGAAAGGTCTTCAGTGAAGATGTAAATTTCCTTTTTCTCTCTAGTTATAATCATTAATTTTGGAAAAATTAATTGTTGTTAAAAGGTCTTTTTCTGGTTAACATAAGAAACCCATTTTTGGTAAAGCATTGTTTGTATGTCAATATCATCTTACATTTTTTCACACACACCCCCCCGTAAAATGTCAGAGTATCATCCATGCCCCTCGAGTCAAAAACTTACTACATCCAACATAGAAAATCCATGTACCTAACATGTCCACCGCGCACAGTGCACTTCAGCAAATCAACATGTACGTGACAGAAACATATTACCAAATTAAACCAAGTTTCGGATGATGTATCTTGGTACGTATGTCATTCTTCGTGATCCTATTTACTCTTCACTGTAGGAATTAGGACCGGAATTGTCTTGATTGCTACAACACATAATTGTTTGTACCCATGTGCTTCATATTCGCCCTTTGATTATAGGATATATAGTAATTTCCACACTTTTTTTCTATCCACATTTCTATTTTTAACTTTTTGTTATCTTTAGTTATGTAAATCTACCATGTTATCTTTCCATTAGTTTATGTTTTCATACATGAAAAAGAGTAAAGGAGGAGTGCGAAAAACAGTTCTCTTAGTTTTACTTTAATTCGTCTACGTTTATACTACAATCGCATTCCGTGTTTGAAATGAGAAAATACACATAAGTGTTTATTCTTAATGTGAACAAAAATCCATAAGACTTTCATATATTTAGTTGCCGAGAATCGATCAAATTTGATTCTAGTGACAAATATAGGGGATTGGTTGACACAACTCTTTGACAAGAGATTCTCTCCGGTCTATGAAAATAAATTGAATAATTCATTTTGTCTAATAGGGTTCTTTCAGGCCTTTAGGGACTATTTTGATGATCTAATTACCCGCTCACATTACAAACTTCATAATAGAAATTGACCATGTCAAAAATCAAGTTGATCGAAAACTTGTTGATATGATTTATGTACACATTTATCTTGAAAAACAGAAAGAATAACACAAGATTGCAAACCATTAGACTCATTTATTTCAACATAGATGCGTCTTGAAATCATATCAACTAGTTTCAAATCAATATGATTTTCGATGCGAATACAGACGAGCTCTAAAAAAATAAACGGTTTGGTTCGACTAAGCGGGACAAAAACAGGCAAACTGGACCGGCTAATTCATTTTCATAGATTAGAGATGATCCCTTCTCTCATCATATAACACAACAGAAACATGGACATATAATAAGAAATACTGGTTCAAAACTGGAGGCCAGAGGGTTTCAAAACGAAAGAAACGAAAAAATAAGGGGTAGTTTGGTGAAAAAGATATCGTTTTCAGTAGACAGATACGCATCATGGTTGATACATGAATACATGTCCCCATCTCCTCCTGGACCCTCTGTCCCCTCTCTCTCTCTCCTCCCGCCCTTTCTCTCTCTACAAATCACATCACCCCTCACTTTCAAGTTCTCATCCGTCACCTTTGAACTTCCACCGCTACCACTTTTTAACTTCCTCCACTCCCACTTCTATCTCCCTTCCACTCAAAAACACCTCTCTCTCTCTCTCTCTCTCTCTAGAATTAGAAATGATCACCGGAATCTGATCACAACCCACTAATCATGGACCCGTACGACTCTTCTATCACCAACAGCGCCGCATCCTCGTCCTCATCCTCGTCATGCGCCGGCAAGCCACCGGATCGGATCGACAACCTCCTCGCCGGAGCCGGGTACCGGGTACGGTCCTCGGAGCTCCGTCAAGTAGCCCAGCGCCTCGAGCGTCTAGAGAACGTCATCGTCAACAACCCCTCGGAACTCTCCCACCTCGCAAACGACGCCGTCCACTACAACCCATCCAACCTCGCCTCCTGGGTCGACTCGCTCCTCTCTGAGCTCCACGCACCCTTCCCCGATCTCCTTTATGCTGATCGGACGGTCGATACAGCCCCGTGGATGGACGACCATCATGCGGCCGCGCAACAGGGAGAAATT
>BPLS01016652.1:0-21296 GCA_019656275.1 Rhododendron kiyosumense | reverse complement strand
GATCAAAGTTATTAGTGGCTTCTTTAAGTTCAGAGTAGGAGAAGACACGGATCCCAAAAAAATAGGCACTGCCTTCTTCAAGGTCTTCTTTCGAGTAGAGATTGGAAGAAGTGTTCCTCCGAATAGTGCATGAAGAAATGTAATTCCTCAATTTTTTCCGGTACCGGATGATAAGTAAGAGCAAAGGCAAAAGGATAACTCCAGGAATAACTGCAGTAAGTAGAAGTATTCAGCTATTCATATTTATGGGAGCAGCAAAAGATATCATCGAAAAAGTATTGAATCAATCCTTAAAATGGGAAGACAAATACGTGATGTAAGGTCACACAGTCATATTTTTTTTTTTTATCCCCCAAATTATACACCTTTTCTCTATTTAGTTCCGAAACTATCAATTTGATGATTTCATCTCCTTAACTATCATACCATTACCTACTTAGTCCAATAGATAACGGAAGAAATTTGGATGAATAATGCCATGTAAGGATTGTTTGGGACCATGTTGAACAGATATTTAATTATGGGAGTCTTAGAGATAAAAATTAATTATGACCCTTGAGGATAAAATGATCAGAAAAATAAGATTTTTGCACCGATTTTAACAAATTAAAAATTAGAGCACTTAATTTTTTGACCATATTTTTTAGTTTATAAACCTTCTTAAAAAATTAAGTGTTCGAATTATCAATCTGTTTGAATCAGTGCGAAATTTTTATTTTTTTATTATATTATTCTAAAGACTCATGATCTATTTTTATCTCTAAGCTATCATAATTAAAAATTTGTTTTTTATTTGGGACTCTTTAGAGCAGATACTTGATTTTGAGAACTCTAGAAATAGAAATTAATTATAACCTTTTAGCATAAAGTGATCAGAACAATAAGATCTTCACACCGGTTTACATGGATTGAAAATTAGAGTGCTAAATTTTTAACCATATTTTTAATATATAAACAGTCTAAATTCTATATAAAGAATTCAGTCTTTAAAAATATATATATGTATGTGTCATTCTCTATAAAATACCTCACAAAGATTCTGATATATGAACCTTGTAAAAAAATGAAGTGCTCCAATTTTCAATTTGTTTGAACTGGTGCGAAAATCTTATTTTTCTGATCATTTTATCCTAAAGGGTCATAATTAATTTTGAAACCTGCTACACACAAAACAATCTGTGCACAAATTTCATTGTGGGGCCCACCACGGGTCCCACACAAATCATCCGAGCCGTTCATTAAATGTAAAACATTTTTTCAAGGGTCTCCGTAAAAAAATAAGCTCAATTCAATACATATAGATGCTTCATCCAACCATCTAACTTTTCATTCAGATTTTCAGATAATGAAAAGTTATATGATTGGATCGAGTACTTATAGGCGTCGGATTGAGATTATTTTTTACGGAGACCCTTGAAACAATGTTTTACATTTAATGAACGGCTCGGATGATTTGTGTGGGACCCGTGGTGGGCCCCACAATGAAATCTGTGCACAGATTGTATGTGTGTAGACTTTCTGATTAATTTTTTTTATCTCTAAAGCCCCCATAATCAAGTATCTGCTCTACAGGGTTCCAAACAGGGCCTTACATTACATTTTCTGTCTAAATTTCTAATTTCCATTATCCATTGGATTAAGTAGGTAACGGTATAATAGTTGAGGAGATAAAATTATCAAATTGATAGTTTAGGGGCTAAATAAAAAAAGTGTACACAGTTTGAGGGACAAAAAGAAAAAAAACTCCACATAGTTATAAACAAGAGAACTTTTGTGTACCTATTTGTAATGTATGTAAATCATAAACGTAAGTCGCTTAAAGATATTGTTCAGGGTTATAGTACCTGTTCCTAGAATCAATGGCAACCTCTTTCTTCCTGCAGCCACCGTCAAAGTAAACTGTTATGCTAAAAACAAGTTGAATGGATTGACACAAACAACAAAAGAAAGACGTAGCAATCACACAGCACACAAAAAAACCCACATATATCTGGTTTGGCAGTCTGCCACTCTGCCTATGTCCACCAAGGAGAAGCAGAATATTTCACCAAACACAGTACGTACTACAACGCTCCAATTCTCACAAACCATTTGTTTTGGTTAGAGGTCAATTTTCTCAAAGGAAATAGGTGACCACAACGGGTTCGGTTTTCTTCTTTTTGTCGGTCTCTTTTATTTTATATAGGGAAAAATTCAAAAAAACTCCTGAACTTTGAACCTAATGTCAAATAGGCACCTGAACTTAAATAAACTTCAATTGAACACCTGAACTTTCACTCCGTTATTCAATTTACCCCCTTCAGTCTCAATCCGTGACTTTCCTAACGGCAACCGCTGAGCTGGATACTAACAGACAAAACTAAATATTAGAGGGAGAAATTGAAGGGGAAACAACAGTGATCTGGCACCTTTTTAAGGCCAAGTTTGGCTAAATAAGCCTACTGGCATATTTTTTGTCTTTATTCAAAAAAAATTGTATTTTTGCCTTGTTCTCTTTACAATTCAAAAAGAATTCTTCAAAAAATTCCCTCTTGATTCTCCGTACTTCCAATATTTCTCTCTCCATCTCTCTCCACTTATTACCCTTAGTATTTTTCAAAAAAAATTCAAACACCAATCCAAACATAGCAGATTTTCATCATTTTTTTTTTGGATTATTGCATTATCATGACAAGAGCAATCTAAAAAGTAACAAATTACGATCGAAACCTAATTTTTTTAAATAAAGACAAAAATAAGCCAATAAGCCAATTTTTTCGTCTTTATTAAAAAAATGAATTTCGATCATAATTTTTTACTTTTTAGATTTCTCTCGTTATGGCGATGCAATAATCTCCAAAATAATTAAAGAAAAACTAACAAATATGAAGAAAAAAAAGTTGAATAAGGACAAAAAAAATAAGCCAGTAGGCTTATTTAGCCAAACGGGGCCTTAAAAAGGTGCCAGATCACAGTTGTTTCCCTCCAATTCCTCCCTCTAACGTTTTGTTCTGTCTGTTAGTGTCCAGCTCAGCGGTTGCCGTTAGAAAAGTCACGGATTGAGACAGCAGGGGGTAAATTGAATGATGAAGTGAAAGTTCAGGTGTTCAATTGAAGTTTATTTAAGTTCAGGTGCCTATTTGACATTGGGTTCAAAGTTCAGGGGTTTTTTTGAATTTTTCCCTTTTATATATATAGCAGCCATGGAAAGTTACAAAAAGATATAGAAAGAATTGATGAGAGCAAGTCGGAAAAATACATTGTGAGTTAGAGAGTGATAAAAATATTATCAGTGAGTGTGGGCTTGGAGATAAATATTTTTATACTCCATCTTATTGTACTCTATCAATCTAAATTAATGGAATTCTATTTTGTCTTAAGTCTGTATTCTTTATTTTTTTTTGTGCTTATTTAATTTTATAGTGTGCTTCCGTTTGTTGCGGGGACTAAAAATCCCAACTACTCTCTAACAGAAGCTCTGTCCGGGCCTCGGGTCTCATCCATAAAAGACCCTAAGAAATAGTAGTTTTTAAGTTTCCAGTAAAATAGGAGTACAAGACACCTCATAAAAAAATAGGTACTCATACACTAATCGAAATGCCAGTACCTCTTCTCTTGCATTCGAACTCTGCGGTGTCACGCAGACACTGGCCGCCATGTTCGTGACAGTCAAGACATAACTTTGACAGACGATATTCAACAGAGAATTCAGAAGTCAATAAGTTGAAAGGATCCATAGGATCCAAAAGCCAATCAAGTGATGACACCACCGGCAGTCGGAAAAACACACAGTTCGTCGGATAACTGCCTAGAGTGGGAACAACTTGATCATAAATCCGATGTGAATAGTAAACTGTGTACCCGCCTCCGCATCCTTTATAACGAAAGTGATCATCATCGGGGAAGTGATCATCTGCTTCCCACTGAAGCTCAGGGCTGCTGGTGTTGCATTTGAAGATGCTGAGATTGGGGGAGATCCGTGAAAAAAAAGAAAGATCGGGGGAGATTATGAATGAAATGGAAGACGTATTGAAAGGATTGATGTAACTGGAAAAATTGCAATTTTTGGATTTGATAAGGGCTTCTAGTGCTGGGTCATTGATTTTTATTGTATCATCGGCTATGTTGCTAACTTGATAAGATTTTCCGTCCTTGCCCAATTCGACTTTTGGAAATTGTTCATCACAACTAACAGTACACAACCCACATCGGGGGTGGGTGGTCTTGGTAAAAGGGAATTTGATCGGACCAAGAGGTCCGCAGTCGAAGGAGGATGGACAAGAACCAGAAGAGTGAAGAACCAGCAGGTGAGAGACAAGAAAGAAAGCTAGTAAAAAAGAGGGAAAACCCATTTTTAATTCCCAATTTAGCACGACAGAACAAACCCCATATATAGTTTAAGAGGAACGAAATTCCCCGACACTTTTATCTGGGACGGGGGTGAGATTTTTTGTTGTAGAAAATGAGGGTTTTGCAATAATCAATTAAGGAGCCAAACATAATTATTTAGATTTTAAGGCTGACACGCCAGTTGACTTGGAAATGGTGTAATAGGAGGAGGAGGACATGCCGAAGTCGTCGGAAAAAAGAGGGCATTTGGGGGGGTGGGACCGGGGGCTAATTTCTTCTTCTACATTGGAACGGTCGGTAGGAAAAAAAGACTCCATTGATGAGTGGGAGTTTCCTGCTCTCCTTCCTCATTGACCCACCACCACTATAGCGACATTGACCCATTGACTCTTCTTCTTCTTCTCTCTCTCTCTCTCTCTCTCTCTCTCTCTCTCTCTCTCTCTCAATCAGTTTGTAACTGTGTAAAGCCAAAAGAGTCAAATTGTGGAAAAATCAGTGGTTTACCGATGAAACGTGCAAAACGTACAGCATATGGCAAGTGTTGGTCTGATTTACACGTATGTAGTGTACTCCGGGACAAAAGAAAAGAAAAAATCTGGAGAGAGATCCTAACTCCTAAGGTGATGGATGGGAGTCAAGTTCATAGAAAAATTACTTGCCAAATTGATTTGGTATCTTTTTGGCATAATTCTACAAATAAATTATTGATTTAAATTATTTCACGTTCAATGCTATTCATTTGGTTTAAATAATGTGCACGATTTACAAAGTCAAAATGCTATCAAATTTGCTGTAAAAGATAACTTCAACATTATTTGAAAGTAATTTTATCTATCATTTGTGAATGGTTAAAATAGATTTTGCAAAAAAAAAAAAGCTTAATTATGACTGGCTAGTGACAGTGTACATGCTCTTAGATAGTCAGAAATTGGCTTGATAGCTTTGAAAAAAAATGCGTTCATCGGAAAGCAATTCTTTTCTGTGTGTCAAGTTCTTTGGCTTGACTCGAATTTTGTTTTGTACTTCAAAACTTTTTTTTTTTTGTTGGTGTTTCTTGGTTGATTTTGGAGTTGGACTTTTTTTCATGGACTTCTACTGAATGGCAACGTGTTTATATCAGTGGCTTTACTTTAAAGTTCCTCGAGGCAAGGGAAGATGGAAAAGAAATTGATTCAGAATAGAGGACTTTTGATCCCTTAGAGCATCTTCGGTCCTTACTCTTTTCCTTTTTGAAATTTGGATAAACTTTTGAGGAAAAACTCATTTTGGGTGGGAGTATCTCTAATAACAAAACCCAATTTTGACCCAAATTTATTATTTTTAAAATACCCAATGGCATAAATGTAAATAAGAGAGAAGAGAGTCATCGATCACTGCTCGACGATCAGCCACTCCGGCAAAATGTCCGGCAAAGCTCTGCAACTTTTTGGCGTTCAAGCAGGGCTCAATGCCCCCGACAAAGTTTTCGCAGATCGTTTGAAAGTGGAAATTGGTGATTTTGGATCGATGGGCTTCAGTGCTACTTTCAACGAGTTTCGGTTGAAAGTGTTTTACAATTCTATTGCACAATTTAGCAACTTTTATCAATTTTGGTCAGTTGTCCTTCTGGGGAAGTTCAAAACCCCAATTGAGAGCTTGAAGAGAAATTCATGTGGAGTCGGGCACATGGTTCAAAATGAAGCGTTAAATACCTAATTCCATTAACTGAAGGGGGTAGACATCGATACAGAAATATTCCTAAGATTCATGAAAACTAAACTTCATAGCTATTGTCATTGACTAAACAAAGTTCCAGACTCATCTGAACTCGTCAAAGTACTGTCGATCGATCGAGTGATGACATAAGGAAATGCTTTTGAAAACAAGGTAGATTATTTGAAGCAAGTTAAGGCTGGCAAGAAAGATTGAATTGAGACCAAAGTTTGCTATGTTAGTTCTATATTTATTAAGTGTGGGTCATAAGACTTGTCATCTTATTATTTTATTTATGTATTATATTTATTAAAACTTGGATATTAGATATAAGTTCATTACCCCTACAATGGTACCTTTATGAATAGTTGCCTAATACTTTCTTGATGGAAGGAAGTCTAAGGGATGTGACTATTGGAAAGGGTGTGACTCTTGGTGAAGAGTCACATATTGTGTTGTGACTATTGAGAAAGGATCCCTGTCTATTTATATAAAGGCTTATGATTACCATTAAGTTATGGGATTAACGTGATATAGAATAGACTGGAAATCCTACCCATTTCTCTCCAAACAAATTAGTGAGAGTTGTGAGTGTTAGACAATTTGGTTTAAGATCAAAACGGTGTCCGGATTTCTCAAGACTTAAACACCATAGCAAAAGGTAAGTATTTTCCGCTGCATATTTATTTTGATTCTCCCATATAGGTTTATCATTTGGTAAAAGAGCCAACCTTCTTGCCATTCTATTTAGTATGTAGTTGTTTGTTAAAAACTTAAATCTGTCGGTTGGTAAATCATGAATTTGCCGAAACTCTATCTTCTGAAATTTCGAAATGCTTTTCGAAGAAAAACACATTTCTGTTTTAGTATTGATCTTGGCCCTCAGTGGGTTTGCCTAAGAAGTTAGGATCATTTGTTTGTTTCCGTGAGTATACAATGGCATACTAGTCAAAGGATTTTACTATTGTGGTGGTTTTTCGAAATCTTTCGGTTACGGTTGTATTAAATCCATTTGCCTAGTAATTTATTTGCTTAAACGGTGTCAATAGGAAAAAAAAAGGGGAAAAAAAAAAGAAAAGGGGAACCCATTTGCATATTGCACTGTTTCATTTGTTTGATACTCTGTTTTGTTGTTGTGTACTTGGTACATGCCAGATTTTTGTTTAAAACAAAAATATATCAGTAAAGGATGATGCCATGGTGTCCCCGGTCATTTTGAGGACACTGTAATTTTTGACATAACTTTATCATTAGGAGCATAACTAAAATCAATTACAAGCATAACAGAACCCAAACAAGGCATAACCAAGGAATATCCAAAAAACCAATCAAGACGTAACTAAACCCAACCAAGGCATAACAAATAAGTTATGCCTTGCTATGGTTTTGGTTATGCCTTGCTATGGTTCTATTATGCTTGTAATAGGCTTTAGCTATACTCATAATGATTTTTTTATGTCAAAAGTTACGGTGTCTCCAAAATGAACTGGAATACCGAAGTCATTCCCATCAGTAAATGCATGCTTTTGTTTTATATGCATAATGCATAGATTGCATATTTTAATAGTTTCGTTTTCAAAAAAAATATTTTAATAGTTTATGGGCTATTGGCATGTTGTTAAGGCATATGCATTATGGTTAAACGGTTCCCCATACGACTTAGTTTACTTAATTTTAATGAATAATGCCAAAATTTAGTTTAAGAATAGCCACAACATCTTAAAATAAAGTTATGATAAATTTTGCTTTTGGCATTTTCATATTGCAATTATGTGGTTATGAATTTTACTTGGCTCCACAGGGAAGTAATTATATGTATAACTGTTACCAAAATTTCTGTTTTCTTTCCAATCGACGGAGAATCGATGGGAAGTTCTGTTTGTGATTTGCTGGAATGTGGATGTGAAAAGTGGAGTTTGGTTCCTTGCCGTATTTCAGGACTTCTTTGGAAACAAACAATGAAGTGGATGAGGTATGGAAGAAGATTAACAAAATGGACTTTATTAACCCTCAAAGTAGAAGAACAATCAATCGAGAAGATTGAGTGAACAATTACAAGTTAATTCTACTCCTAGAAAAGAAAAGATAAAGGCCTGATTGGCGTTTTTGTGTCCTTCAAACTGCTCTGATCTTGATTATAAATAGAAACTCCCCAATTTGAATTTGAATCTTCCCTCCGAAACAGCAGTTTCGGAATTAGCAGTTGAAACTCATTCAGAACTTGATTAAGTAACTGCCTCAACTGCTTCTCATGCCCACGTCTGACAATTTGTTTTGTTGATCGTGCATAATGCTTGTTTCAATCGTGGAAGCAATGGGCTTACTTCACCTTGACACCTGTCATCTGATCGATGGATCAGGAAACCATAAAAGACGCCACGTGTTGACCAATCGATGTACAAGACTTTTTTATAGTTTCACCATCGATTAGGTTTATTTCTAAATAATGAGGTTAAGTCCATTTTATTCCTTTAGTTGCCCGTAATTTCCTTTGCCACGTGTCACCCAATCGATGGGTTAAAAGGAAATTATTATTTTATGGTACAAACAATGCCCCCCTTATTTATTTGAGTTAAAATCATTTAACTTGAGTAAATAATTCCTTCACCTTTTAAAAAGGCGTGATTAACACACGGGGTTTTTCCAACGTATATATATACCTTTCGTTTATAAAATTTAGGGCAACGTTGCACTATTATCCCTTTGCAAACCATCAATTTCTGTATCGATGGCGCCTAAGAAAGCTCAACCAAGCAAGGCTATGGCTTCAAAGACTGCTTCCAAATCGCAATCCAGTAAAAATGAAGAGTCAATTTCTCCGGAATCTGAAACTCCAACGGAAACCTATAGCTTAAGGTACCCTCAATGTTTAAGGGAAGCTACTCAACTGAATCTTTATTTTGTTCCTGTAGTTAATCATCCCACCAAATTCGTTTTGGGACCTATTTATTTTCCCAATTCCCCTGGGGAACTACCGACTTATTACCCGGTAAATTTCGATGAACCTTTACTCCTTTCACTTCCAGGTCTTCATCGTACTGGCTGGACCACCAAAGGGTCCATCCGCTCTTGGCCCACTATTTTCCCTTCGTGGGCAAAATGGGTCGATCGTATGAGGAGATACTTACATCTCTCATGGCATGCAATGGGTATTTATGAAGCCATAGACCTTTCTACA
Organism: Rhododendron kiyosumense; assembly: GCA_019656275.1. Classification (NCBI taxonomy): domain Eukaryota; kingdom Viridiplantae; phylum Streptophyta; class Magnoliopsida; order Ericales; family Ericaceae; genus Rhododendron; species Rhododendron kiyosumense. The sequence goes on along the minus strand of BPLS01016652.1, from coordinate 12,097 downwards.
CAGGCCTTTGAATTTAACCTTAATTTGATTGCTGCTGCTGCTTGTTTCTGGTCTGTTTCATCTAACACTTTTGTGTTCCCAAATGGTCCTATGAGTCCCACTGTGTTGGACATCATTCATCTAACTGGCTTATCAAGTATGGGTACAGAGGTTAATGCTGTTTTAGACCATCAGCCCTGTGATCCACCATTTGAGGGCTCTGATAACTCATGGAGTTATTCTAATTTCATATCTGTCTTTTGCACTTCTGACCTTAAAGAACCATCATTTACTGAGAAGGTAGCGTTTTACCTATATTGGCTCAATAAATACGTGCTATGTGTATCTGGTATCAAGATTACCAAAGAATACCTTCATTTAGCCATCTGCTTGGCCCAGGATGCAAAGCTCGCATTAGCTTCATTTGTGCTAGGGACATTGTATAAAGGATTATGGGTTTTTACACAGAACAAGATTACTAGTAATTGTGGTGGTCCGTTCTGGATTCTTCAAGCATGGTTATATGCTTATTTCCCATATCTCAAACCCTTAAGCTTTTACCCCAAAAGGAAAGATGGAGGTCCCTGCTTGAGTTATGCAGAATATTTACTGGCTCATGAACCAACAAATGAGGATGCATCCTTTAAGAGGTATTTCAAGGCCTTTTATTGCCCTGCTTTGTCAGAATTCCCTACTTGGCTTCCTTTTAAGGATTGCCAATACTCAACATCAAAGACAATAGAACCTATTCTTCAATTTTTGGTTCCAGCCCAAACAGTCAACGAGTTTTGGGCTAGCATCTTAATCCTAAGGTTTCTGTCGATAGGGTTTTCTCCATCGAGCACGCGGTATTCAAATTGCAGTTTTGAGATTTATATGCCAAACCAATGTGCTAGGCAATTTGGTTTGGTACAAGGGATCCCTGTCCCCTACACTCATCCTAGGATCAAAGATTTGGCCAAAACCAGACCAAATGTGACCAAAACCTCTTTGATCAAGGAGCTAATTGGGCAATATCAAGGGATCAAGGCTGGTTTTCAATTGGTCAATTTCGTAGCTGATCCATCTTCAACTTCAGAATTTAAACTGTTTTGGGACTGCATCAAACCCATCATCTTCAACAAAGAGTTAGACAATTGCCTTTTGAGGCTTGATTCTGAGAAAACTCTGTCAGGTATTTATTATTTCGTTTATGAAATTGACCCTGCATTTAATTGGTCAATATAGAGCTACATTCTTACCTTCAATTTCCTACAGTCTCAGTTCCCAAAAAGACTTCAGTTCTTGGGCAAAAGAGTCAAGATAAAGGGAAAAAACCAGAAGTCTCTCCTTCAACCAAGAAAAGAACCAGGAGTTTCCGAACCCAAGATACATTGCAAAATCCTCCACTCATGGCAGATGCAATGAAAAGACCCCAAATACCCATGCAACAAAAGAATTTTACAGAACTAGCTGCGGATTCAGAAATATTGATAGCATTTCAAAGGGTAAGAATTTAATTCATTGGACTTATACATCATATTTTAGTCCATTATTGATTTACTTTTCTTTATCTTAATGTCAGAAAACAAGGAGGAAGCTCCAATTACCTCAATCAGATGATGAAGGTGAAAAGGATAAAGGTTCAACCACTGTGCCATCAACTCCTGTTAAGCTCTCGACTATGGGTGAACCTATTCTTCCATCGATTACACCGTCGAAATGTCCATCGATCATTTCGGATACGAGTGACAAACTCTTAAGTGCGAAGTCAAAGGATATCATACCAGAGATCCACACCTTTGACCCTATTTCTGATCTTATCTTAAACTCCAGCCCCAATTTCCTTATGTCTTTGGAAATTGAGTCTCCTGTGGAAAAGGAGACTTTCAACGCTGAACCTTCAGTTATCCATTCTCCCATTCGAGGAGAGATGTTACCAGAGCCATTTCTTCCTGTAGAACCCATAACAGGGGTCACTGAAATTCTTGAGCACTCATATTCTGAAGTTGGAATTGAAGCTCCAGTTTTGGTTGCTGAACCTACATCTTCATTAGCCTCTCCGTCATCTGTTAATGGGGCTAATATTGATTTGACAACTCAGTCACCCACCACTGATTTAGATAACATGCTGACAAAGACTAAGAAATATTCAGAATTCTTTTCAAGGTCAATTTCTGAGTTTTCTGAATCTCTATCCCCTTCAGTTCCATCGGACCTTAGTGAAGAGGCTAAAGATGAGATAAAGACCTTTTTTGAGTTAGTTGAGCTTCCCCTGTCAGAAGTTGCTACTGATCATGCCTCAACTTTCACTAGCTGTGTGAACTATTTGATTTCCAAGAAGGTCTTTCCTTTATCTGAGCAAATCAAACTCGAAGAGTTTGGCTCGATAATCAATGAGAGTTTGACAATAGCAGCCTATTGTCAACAAGAAATGAAGAATAAGCAGGAGACCCTTAATCAATTTGCGGTCATCTCAACAAAATTGGACACCATGGGCAACAACATTCACCAACTGAAAGGTGAACTGCAACAAACTGAGGATGAAAAGGCTCATCTCCTTGCACGTTTGGCTCAGCTTGACAAACAGCAAAAGGTTTTGTTAGCACAAAAGGAGCTGATCAATCATGAGTTGTCCAAAATTTCTTGTGATGAATCAGGAACTAGAGCCATCATAGCAATGGCTAACACTGATCTGCTGAAATACCAAGAAAAATACAATGCCACGAATGGCAGATGGAGTTATTTTTCTAAGCTGTTCACGGATAGCAAGTTTAGGCATAACTATCTTTCTATGTAAACAACTGCACATTTAGCCTATATGTTTCAGGCTTTTAATTATGTTTTTTTTTTATTCTTTTGTAATAGCAAGCCTCTTCTTAGGCTTTCTTTATGGATTTTAGTCCCTTATGGCAAACATGTCTGTGTTCTTTCAATTGCTTTTTACTTTTCTCATCTCTGCCTTTGTCATAATCAATCTTATTTCAAAATCGATGGGATAAATATAAAATTTCACCTGTTTACCAATTAAATCACTAATTAGGACTATTTTGTTAGCCCTCATCGATTGGGCTACTTTACTTGGAAATTTAAACCATCATCCGACTTTTCCTCTTTTTGATAGTGGATATAAATCATGACTGAATATTAACTACTCATCAGTTAAAACTCAACCAATGACACTTCATGGGAGAAGCTAACCGTCTCTCCATTTCCTGATAATGGAGATAATCAGGCATAATAACTGCCCACTCAGTCTGCCTAGGGAACTGAATCGTTTTCAACTACTCCTTTATAAATTAAACCTTAGGTTTAATATCGATTCTCAATCAAACCATCTTAGACTCTTCTTTTCGTAACCTGTTTATCCACGGATCGATTGAACTCATGGAAATTGATCTAAACAACCCTTCATCTTCCTCTGTTGATCAATCGCTTTCTCCCATTATGGCCATTTCTGGCTGGGATGATCCTTTGCCATCCAATCCTCCAGTTAATTGGAGTATTAACCCACCCACTGAAAGGGTGGTTGTGAGGATGGAAGAGCCTCCTTTATATCCAAACTCGAGCATTCGACGTTCGCACGTCAAAGTGAGTTATCAATTCCCTTGGGTTAGAGAAGAACCGAAGGCAATGCTGTTAGATTCACTACTTTCCATGCACTATAGGCCAATGCCATTTCAACTGGCAGAGGCAGGTGGTAAACCGAGCCTAGAGAGTCATGAATCTCTCTTCGAAAGAGCCAAAAATCAGCAACCATACTGGAAAGAAGTAGTGGGAAAGCCATGTTTCCCAACTGGCTTTTCTGATGATCAACCCAACATATCACCTCTTCCTGAAAACCCTGATTGGTTCCAAGAACTAGAAAAAATCAGGTATAACCCCCCATTATCTCATGCCCATATAGGGTATTCGATTTACGGAGAGTCTGATGAGAACACAGCCAAAGAACTACTGGCTGCTTTTGCCTTCCTGGATGTCCACATCCTAGAAGAGCAAATTCCATATTTGAATTTCTTGTGGGCTTGCGAAACTCTCCAGTTCTACGAGAGTAGCCTCATCACTACTCACCTTCATGGGTTCAAGTCTGCATTGCCTCTCATAAGGTTATGGATGAAGACCAGCACAGCCGCCCACGATGACCCTTTTTGGGCTGATTATGAAGTACACCATGAAAGAATGGTAAAACTTCATAACAAAGTTTTGGATTTAAACAACTCCTGCTGGGACTTGCCACCAAACCCTTCAAAAACTCTTCTCAAAAAACATCAGAGCTGGCTTCGACGGAAAAATCAAAAGAGAGCCACTCTTTTGGCTAAAGCTGAAAAGAGCGTGATGGTCATGAGGCCTTTAATAGATAAAAAGATAAAAATGGATGCAGAGGAAATGGCCCGAGACAAAGAACATGATTTCCTGACATACGCTTGGAATAAATTTCATGTTTTTGTCACTTGGAGTTTTCCTCACTATTTTGAAATCATCCAAATTGATGCTAATGGAGACCCCATTGCTCCTGTCAATGCCTAACTTTGAAGGCGTTTATTTAAATTCCATGTTTATTTTCCATTTCCTTTTTATGTAGGAGATGTTATTTCCTTTCTTTTCTGTTTATTTCCTTTCCTTTCTGTAAGCAGGAAATGTGAATTATCTTATGTTGAATGAAAGTAAGCCTTATTTTGAAGGCTTATATAACTTGTCTGTGTATGAATTTCCTTTCATTCATTATGCTTTTATCCATCGACTAACTCCCAAGGAGATGGGAAGTATGCTTTTAAGTATTTTCCATTAATTGTTCTTTCATGTACAGTTCCGAGAATGGATTCTAGCTGATAAGCCCCACCTCGTAAAACTTTTAATACACGAAATGGTCCTTCCCAATTTGGAGACCATTTGCCAAAATATTTTTTCTTTTTCTTATCTAGAGGCAAAATTGCCTTCCAAACCAAATCACCTTCTGCAAATGATTTTTCATGCACTCTTTTATTATAAGCTCTTTCCATGCTTTTCTTTTGTGCTTGTATATTATTTAAAGCATCCATTCTTGACTCTTCTAAACTATCTAATTCTTTATACATCGCTTCTTCAAAGTCGACAGCCTCTAAGTCATAATGCCTAGCAATCCTATGAGACATAACATTGATTTCGACGGGCAACACTGCAGCCTGTCCATACACCAATTCATATGGTGTAGCTCTTGTACTCTCTCTTTTTGAAGTCCTGTAAGCCCACAAAACTTTTGGCAATAAATCATGCCATTCTCTGGGATTATTTTTTATCATTTTAGACATAGTATTTTTTATAATCTTATTAGTTGACTCTACCTGCCCATTTGCTTGGGCATAGTAAGGAGAAGAATTCAAAATTTTAACTCCAAATGAGTTAACATAAGCCATAACTTCTTGACCATTAAACACAGATGCTTGGTCAACTGTAATCGTTTCAGGAATTCCAAATCGACAGAAAATTTGCTCTTCAATGAAATCAATTACCTGTTTCTGTGCTACACTCTTCAATGGAATAGCTTCTGTCCATTTTGTGAAGTAATCCGTAGCCACCATTACGTATTCATGTTGTTGAGAAGAATGAGGGATTATTTCTCCGATCATATCAATTGCCCATCCTCTAAAAGGCCAGGGTTTGACAATCGATTGTAAAGGAAAAGCTGGGACCCTTTGAATTGGTCCATATTGTTGACATTTTTGACATCCCTTAGCATAGGAAATACAATCTTTTCTTATTGTTGGCCAATAATAACCGTATCTTTTAAGCAACCACTTCATTTTTTCTCCTGACTGATGGGAACCACAAGTTCCTTCATGAACTTCTCCCATTACTGTCATTGTTTGGGGCTTAGCAATACAAAGTAACAATACTTCGTCTGAAGACTTTCTAAACAAGTCATTTCCTATTATGATGTAATTAATGGCCCTTAACTTTATATTCCTCTCTGTCTTATCATTTGGATTCTCTAAAAATTTCCTTATTGGAACTCTCCAATCATCAATCAGATTTAGTTCCATGACATTAAAATCATTTCTTTCTCTTTCAATAGAGAAAGGTAAAAATCTCTTCTGTACTCTTATTAATTTTTCATTTTGTCCTTCTGGAATTCTAACTCCAGAGGCTATTTGTGCCATTTGATTAGCATCACCATTTTCTAGTCTATAAATATGGTGTAATTGTACATTGTCAAAATATGATATAAGAAATTTAACTTTCTATAGTTGTATTTCCAGCAACGGATGATTACATTTATACTCCCCTGTAATCTGTCGAATCACTAATTGTGAATCCCCTGTAATGTCTAAATACCGAATGTTCAATTCTTTTGCCATTTCTAAACCTATGATCAAAGCTTCATACTCAGCTTGATTATTAGTTAAAATCCTACTTTCATCTAACTGAAAAGAAAACTGCAAAAGTTCCCCTTTTGGAGACGTAAAGACTATACCTGCTCCAACCCCTTTATCAGTTTTTGAACCATCGAATGATAATTTCCAGGGCTTTATTTCTATCATATGTATTTCAAATTCATCCTTCTCCATTAACATATTAGGATGACTTGCAACAACATCAGCCAAAGCCTGTCCTTTTATTGCCTTTTGAGGCACATATTGTAAATCATATTCTATTAGGGCTAACAACCATTTGCCTTGTTTACCCCTTAATATAGGCCTTGTTAAGATATATTTAATAATATCTGTTTGTGCAATTACATGCACTGTTGATGGTAACATATAATATCTCAACTTGACAGCAGAAAAGTACAATGTTAAACATAGCTTCTCAATAGGCTTATATTTTACTTCACATTCATTCAACCTCCTACTAAGATAATAAATGGCTTGTTCATGACCATTCTCATTATCTTGAGCCAAAAGACAACCAATCGATTGGTGTCCTGCTGATACATATAATTTTAGAGGTTTACCTCTAATTGGTGGCATCAAAACAGGAGGCCTTACTAATGATTGTTTTAAAAAGTCAAAAGCTTTCTGATGTTCCTCTTCCCATTTAAAATCTTTCTGAGATTTTAATTTCAATAATGGGGAAAAAGCAAGAGTTTTTCCAGATAAATTAGAAATAAATCTTCTAAGGAAATTCACCTGCCCTAAGAACTGTTGGAGTTCTTGTTTATTAGTTGGGGGCTGTGCTTCTATTATAGCTTTAGCCTTGTCTTTGTCAATCTCAATTCCTTTCTTATGAACTAGAAATCCTAAAAAGTTTCCAGCAGTTACCCCAAAAGCACATTTCGTTGCATTCATCTTTAAATGATATTGTCTCATTCTCATTAAAACTTGTTTCAAAAAATCTAAATGTTCCTCAAATGTATGAGACTTTACTACTATATCATCAATATAAACTTCCATAAACCTTCCAATTAGGTCATGAAAGATTACATTCATTGTCCTCTGATAGGTTGCTCCTGCATTTTTCAATCCGAATGCCATAACAATCCATTCAAATAATCCAATATACCCTGGACATCTAAATGCAGTCTTATGTGTGTCTTCTTCAGCAATAAATATTTGGTTATACCCAGAATAACCATCCATAAAAGATAGAAACTGATGACCTGCAGTTGCATCCACCAGATGATCTACAACAGGCATATGATATTCATCTTTTGGTGATGCTGTGTTTAAATTCCTAAAATCAATACATATCCGCACCTTACCATTTTTCTTAATTACTGGAACAATATTTGAAATCCATTCCACATATTTAACAGGCCTAATAAATTTGGCCTTAAACAAACGTTCCATTTCTTTCTTTACCTCTCTTTGAACTTCAGGAGTCATCTGTCTTGGAATTTGTTGATATGGAATAAAATCCTCTTTAATAGGAATCTTATGTTCTACCAATGATCTATTCAAACCAGGCATATCAGGATAATCCCAAGCAAAGCAATCTCTAAATTCAAATAACAAGTACTTCAAACGATCCTTCATTTCATCAGGTAAAGCAGCACATACATGAAGAAGTCTAGGATCACTTTCTGTCCCTACATTGAAATCCTCTAAAGGATCTTTCACTTCTGCTTTGTAATCATCAAGTTTAGCAGGAGCAGCTCTTAGATCTTCCATAGCTAATTCCTTAAGAGTCAAAGAGCTATCATTTACTACGCAGTCTGCCCAATTACAAGATATAGGCTCATCAGCCTCTAATTTCCTAGAAACAATAAAAGAAAACAACCTCTTAAAAGTAGCTTTTAAAGTAGCTAACTCTTCATTTACATGACTTAAATTGTCACTAATCATAAACATCCTTTGACTCAGAACCACTAGACCTCAAAATTATGTTAGGTCTAACAAAATCTTTGCTTATTTCCTTAAAACCATCAGTAATGTATTTAAGGAACTGGCTTTCAGTAAGGCTTACCCCTACTGACTTCACTTCTGAGCCTTCAATCTTGATTGGCCATAAGTCTTCATCATATAGACCTGCCTCCACGTTATTGGTATCTGCTTTGAATGGATGCTTGTCTGCCCAGAAAATTTCCATTCCACCAATTTCTTTGTCATCACCTTGTTTCAGAAAAATTAATGCCTGATGTAAAGAAGAAGGAACACAACCATTTATGTGAATCCAATCTCTGCCTAACAAGGCATTGTAATTGGAAGAAGAATTAATAACAAAGAAAGTAGTATTCATTTTTCTGCTTCCAATTTGTAGTTGCAAAGATATCACACCTTTAGCAGGTGAGCATCCTCCCGCAAAATTTCCCACTGTTACTTCGGTTGGAATCAAGTCTGACTCATTCTTGTTCAAGATCTTCATCATTTTAGAGGGCAAAATATTTACTATAGCCCCATTATCAATCAAAACCTTATTGACAGGTTGTCCATTGATATGAATCATAATATATAGTGGTTTTAAATGCCTGACTGAGGCATTATCAGGAGTTCTTAGAACAACCACCTCTTTTCCTTTTATGTCCTTCTCTATCTGAATAGATTTCTGTTTAAAATCTTCCTCTTGCTCATTTATTCTTACTATGGCGTCTGTTTTATCCTCAACATCCCCTTCTAAGCTTGAAGGTTGATTAGGTTTTGCCTGAAAAGTTTTTGGCAAAACTAAAATCATATTACAGTTAATTCTTGTAGGGGAAACTGACCCGAATTGAATAGTATCTAGTGCTTGGCCAAAGGTAGTAGACTTTTGAGAGTCCACTTCATTCTTGTCATCTTTGAAGCCTTCTTTCATCATGTCAGAACTATTTACTGATAGCAAATCATCATCTTCTAACAACACCTGTTGGAATTCTTCCATTTTCTTCTTCAAACTTTTCTTGAATTCTGCCTTCTGCTCTTTAATCGATAGAGCTGGATTTTCAGATGAGTTTGAACCTTGCCCCCCAAGCCTTTGAGTAATGGCTGGTTTAATTGTTTGCCCCCCATGTCTTTCTATTTCCTTTACCTTTTGTTTAGGCATTGTTGAGCTTGTCACAGTTGATTCCCTAGTCCAAACCATAGGGATTGTTTGTCTTGGAATTATTTTGGCCTTCATTTCTGGCCATTGCTTTGTATCCGTCACCATCGATTGGTCCCTCTTTTCTCTTTCTGAAATTTTCCTTTGCAACCTCCTTTTCTGAGTGTTGGTAACAGGAACAAATTCCCTCTCATTTGGGAATTTGGGATGTCTCACTGGATCCCATCCGTGATGCTCCACATTTGGTGGGGCCACCATTCTTCCTTGAAAACCACCTCTAAAATAAGGCATTCTTCCTCTTGATCTTGTACCCCTTGGGAAGAAACCTCTTCCTCTTCCATTCATAAATACAGGAGGGTAAATCAAGCTTGTATCTGGCCTTCCTGGTAATTCTGGAATCACAGGATATCCTTTAAATAGGAATGGACCATCATCTTCTCCGTACCACTTAAGTGACTCAGAAGGTATAAAGATTCCTGGATCTTCTCCTTCAAAAATCAACTTTGGCCCTACATAAATCTGTAAATCATTACTTTCCATGGTATTAAATCTAATGGAACCTTTAGCATAGGTGCCACTATATTCTTTTTCTGCAATAACTTCCTCCCCTGACTTGATTTCTTCATCACATCTCAAACAGAAATAATTTTCAAACTTCTGCTTTATTTGGACTTCTCCTTCTTCTTCCATGATCTCTTCTTCCTTTCGAGCTGAGATGCCATCTTTCCTTTCTTTAATCTAGCAGTTACCATGTTCACTTCTATTAGAGGGAAAGGATCAACATCAATACCCATTACTTCCTTATTTCCTTTTGCATATTGTAGCAAGCCCTTCTGAATTAGGTCCTGCACACAATTTCGAAATGTAACACAATTATTAGTATTATGCCTAAAAGAATTATGCCATTTGCAATAATCTTTCCCTTTTCTATCTTTCTCTGAAGGAATCATGTGTCCTGAAGACAATGTTAAGAACTTTTGGTTAATTAGTTCATCAAATAATTGATCAGCCTTAGATAAATCAAATGAATATTGCCTAAAACTCGCTTGATTTCTTCTGTTTGGATGGGATGAAGGCATATTCACAGGCTTTTCTACCTTTGTCAAAGTATCACATATAATTGGGGCTTTTCCAATTACCTGGGCAACATCGATTTCCACGTCACCCTCTATATCTTGGTAATATGTACTAAGTGATTTATTTCTTCTGTATTCTCCTTCCATTAAGATAGCCTCATATCCTATGGCCTTGGAAGTAAAGTCAAATAGATCTCTAAATTCAGTTCCTGTAAAGTGTTTCTTGAAATCATAATCAAGCCCTTCTTGGGCTATCTTCACTATTTCAGACTCAGGAATGTAAAAATGACATTGATTCCTGATCTTCTTAAATCTGTTCATATATTGTTCCACAGATTCTGAAGGTCTCTGTTTAATTTTAGCCAAATCCGCTACTGATATTTCTGGTGCATGTCTAAAGAATTGAGTATGGAATTGCTCTTCCATTTCTCTCCAAGAGTGAACAGAATTTGGAGGCAAACTTATGAACCAAGAAAAAGCAGTTCTAGTAAGAGAGTGTGGAAATAATTTGAGTTTTAAAGCTTTATCCAAATCTGCTTCACCTATTTGTAGGCAGAATCTTCCAACATGCTCTATAGTTGACTGATTTTCTTCTCCATTGAAAAGAACTAAATCTGGAATTCTATAGTGCCTAGGGAAAGGCACATTATCAACCCAGTTCAGGTATGGCTTCCTAAACATAGGTTTTTCAATCCTTCGTAATCTAGGACCATACATATCTTGCATAATATTCATGAGTTGAGCCCTTAAATAAGGTTCCTGAATCCTGCCATTTTGGTTTGGAGGAAAAGGAATTTCAGGCCTAATATCAGGCCCATAGGGATGGTCTTGTCTTCTCATATTTGGTGGATCATATCCATAAAGATTTGGATCACCACTAGCCATATTAGGAATATTTCTATTTTCATTCCTAAAAATATTTGTATTAACACCTTGCCCTCCATGGGCATTATTTCCATTGTTCCCAATCTCTGTTCCTATAGGGACAGTAATCGGTATACTTTGATAAGTAGTTGGTATACTTTGATAAAAACTTTGATTTTGACCCATACTGACATTACTTGGAATCCTATTTATTCTAGAAAAAATATTCTCAAAAGTAGGATTATCAAATACCTGTACAGAAGGTACTTCAGCATTACGATTGGCATATCCACTAGTTTGTCCAGGGTTAATGCTTACATTAACTGGGACCTCTACCGTTGGCTGACCTCTTGACATCGCTGCCTTAACTGTAGCCAGTAATGTCTTGGCTACTTCTCTTTCTGGGTTATTTAAAATCCTTGAAACTTGTTGAATTACATCAAGTGATTCAATCTCTGGGCCACTTGGTTGGCCACTCTCTGGAATTCTCTGATATGAATTTATAACATTGATTCCATTTGCATCATTTCCACCATTAGTATTGGCAGAATTGTTGTCGTTGTTGCCATCTGTTGGCAGTTGGTTCCTAGTCTTTGGTGCCATTGCTCACTTCCAAATTAGTAAAGAGCCCTCCTTCTAGCGCCAAAATTGTTACCAAAATTTCTGTTTTCTTTCCAATCGACGGAGAATCGATGGGAAGTTCTGTTTGTGATTTGCTGAAATGTGGATGTGAAAAGTGGAGTTTGGTTCCTTGCCGTATTTCAGGA
>BPLS01016637.1:0-10516 GCA_019656275.1 Rhododendron kiyosumense | reverse complement strand
AGTACACGTGTCAGCTGCCCATTGGATAGTCAAACGGTCAACGGTCGGGCCTATTGACCTTTCCTACAATTGCCCCCCACGCGCGTATGACTCACGCGCTGTCATGCGCGCGTGTAACGGTCGGGACTGCTCGGATCTCTGCAACCATCACGCCTCTTTACTTTATGGCGTCATTTTCTCGAGATTTGGGGGACCCTCCCTGAGTATAAATGGCCACAGTTAGTCATAAAACCCAGTTACTTTCCAAAGATCCCATCTTTCTCTTCTCTCTCTTCCATCAGAGCTCCCAACCTTCTTCTTCCTCTCTCCCCCTCTCCGACTGCAACTTTCTCTCTCTCCTTGGTCTGAGATGGTGAGAGACGACGTGGAGCAGGGGAGTAAGGCCATCATGCACACTTCAATCCGGGCGCTCCCGGCGGATGAGTGGCGCCGGGCGCCGTACCTCGGCGGCCCGAGTGACTCGTTCTGGCGGAAGGCAGAGGCTTTCGTTCCGGAGACGGAGATTTCAGGCGATCCTCTCTCTCTAGCCCCTGAGGTAACTGTTGAGGAGGCTGATTTGATCCCTCCTTCTTCTGTTCTGAGGTTTCGAGTAGAGAGAGGGGACATCCCTTGCTGCTTTGTCAACTACGAGGCCGTATCTCAGGCGCCGGTCCATTGGGGCGACTGGGTGGAGTCGGTCTTGAATAATACTGATTTCGTGCATGCACTCAGGGCTTCCCGTGTCCTCGAGCCCGTCCGCTTGTCCACGGAGTTGAGCATCCGTAAGAACAACACAAACATCGATCTCATGGTCTCCCGCTGGAGTAAGGACACCCACACCTTCGTGTTTCCGTGGGGAGATGGCGGCCCCACTTTACAAGACACGGCTGTGTTGATGAGGCTGAGCACTAGGGGGTCGGTGGCTCTCGACCCCTCGAACCTTTCTCCGGCAGATGCGAGACTGGTGGAGCGGCTGAGACGGGCGTATACGGAGGCGGGGAAGTACGGGTCCCGCTTTGATCGAGAGGGTCATGTACGGGCCCCTCCGAAGTCGGGCAAGACATCTTGGGGTTGCTGGCTGCGCTATTTTTTCAAAGACTTGCCTCCTCCCGGGACTGCGCCTCCTGCGGGGCAGGCATTTGAGTTTTATGGGAAGATGTACGATTCTGATCTGCACTTGGCTGGTTTCCTCGTTTATTGGCTGTCCTTCTTTGTGATTCCCGAGTTTCCCTACGAAGGGCCGAACCACACTGTTTTCCCCCTCGCGGTGAGTCTCGCGAGGGGTGATTTTGTTCCGTTGGGGCCTCTCTTCTTGGGCTCTTTGTTCCACCGCCTGGATCAGGTTCATGCTGATACCGAGAGGTCCATGGGGCGCTATGACATGGTTTCGGTGGTGCATACTCAGTTCCTGATGGCTTTCTGTTTCGAGCACTTCCCAAGTCTCGCGCCTTCACCCGCGGACATTAGCGGGGGTGACGAGCCGCAACCCCGGATCATGAGATGGAGTGGGGTAAGTTCAACGAAGCCCTGGGGAAAGCGGATTGATGATGCCGATGCATTCTTCCCGCGACCGTATGCTGAGCCTGTCGAAGGCGCGCTTCCCACTGGCTTCTTTTCGGAAAGTGACCGTGTGGTGGACTTCCAGACGGAAGGTATTACTGTTTCTGCCTCTGCTCTTGCTGCCTTTGCTGCTGCTTGCCCGTGTTCTCTTCCTGCGTTATGCGCGGAAGGGGCACGCTCTGTGTTGTATCGCCCTGACAGGGTAGCGCGGCAGTTCGGCTATGACCAGGGCGCGCCGGGTCAGGCGCCACCGCTGAAGAGCTATGCTGAGAGCCTCCGCCGCTTCACTAGGGCTTCTGTGGCTGAACTGACAGAGGGTTTTACTGTTGTTGTGCTGCCGCGGAATGATAGAGAGACATTCTTTACAGCAAATGGCCGCTTGGCTTGGCGCCGCAACCTCGACTCTTTCATCAATTACGTCCGCGGCGTCCCTGAGATCCCGCCTTTTTCAGATGTCTACCACCGCGACGTGTCTTTACGGTCCCCGAAGGCAAGGCAGCCTGGTTGGCGGGGCAAGAAAAGTTACTGGGCTTTGTCAACCACTACCCCCGCGGCCAGCCGCGGTGTTACCATCGCGGAGCCGGTTTCAACCGTGATTCCCTCAAGGCTGACTCGTGCGAAAGCAAAGGAGCAGGCCTCTTCGCAGCAGCAAGGCCCTCAACTAAGGCGGCTACGGAAGGTAAGCCTTCAGAACAACACTTCTCCATTTCTTCTTGGAGGTACTCACTGTCTTACATCTGTAGCCACCTCTGAACCAATCTCTTCCTTTAGGGTGCCCCCGTTAGAGCGGCAAGGACACTTCGTTCTGAAGAGACCCCTGCGAGCGTCGCGTCAGTGGGTGAGGCTTGCTTTTCTCATTGCTCCTCATTGGTTTTCCCATTGTTTCATCGCCGTTTTCTCACTTGTCTATCTTTGCTCTGTAGGTTCCTCATTCAGGCGTGAAGGGGGGGAACACACCCCCTCGAGCAAGCTCAAGAGAAAGAGGGAAGATGAGGAAGGTTGCGAGGAAGACTCCGACAGCAGCATTGATGACACTGTTCCAATAAGTCAGTCCTTCAAACTGCCCCGCGTCGCACAGCCTAGTTTAAGCGGCGCGCCTGTCGTCGCGGGTAAGAAGCTGGTCGCTGATTTGGCTGAAGAGGAATCTGGTGGAACTGCCAGTGACGCGGAGGACAGCGATGATCGCCAAAGTGAGGAAACTGAAGACAGCAATGCTGACGGCAGTGGTGATGATGAAAATGATGATGATGATAATAATGATGAGGATCCGGGTGATAATGAGGGAGGAGGCGGTGCTGAGGATGAGAATGATGGAGAGGGCACCGGTAATGGTGGCGACGATGGTGAGGGTCGCGATGGCGGCGGAGGTGTTGGCGAGAACTTGGGCGTCGACACAGCGCATCCTG
The DNA here is from genome assembly GCA_019656275.1 of Rhododendron kiyosumense. NCBI lineage: Eukaryota > Viridiplantae > Streptophyta > Magnoliopsida > Ericales > Ericaceae > Rhododendron > Rhododendron kiyosumense. The sequence goes on along the minus strand of BPLS01016637.1, from coordinate 7,571 downwards.
CAGTTGAAGAGGATGAGGAGGATGATGAAGGTTCGGGTTTGATACCTCGTCGGAGGGTTCCAACAGAGGGCTTTCTCACAGTTCCCGATATCAATCAGTTGGCGCCGGAGGCCATCCCTCCACCGCTGGTCCGACCAGATGCGGCAAAGTCTGCCTTCGACCTTTTCCACAGGCGTGTCAATGTCCCTCCTACCGGTGACCTTACCACGCATTTTCAGGCACATGATGCGGCTGTGGCACTTACAAATCTGACTTCCGCGGAGGTCTTCGCGGACTTGCAAGACGATACTCTGATATCTCTTGGCACCCCGCAGGTGGGGTACATTGCTGGTGACTTTGGTGACGGGGGCTCCTTGACAGCTGGGGGATCCGACTCGCAGCAACAAGCCGAGGCCGGTACTAGCCGCGCGCATGCGACGGCCGATGATGATTCTGAAGTACAAGTGGTGGAGCCGCCAGCCAGTAATGAGGAAGAGGAACTTTCAAACGAGGCTTTCTTTGGGCAGTTCCGCCTCACTCGCGATGAGGCCTCCTTCCTTTCCTTCATTCGAGACCGCTTCTGCTACACATTTTTCAAGGTTCGCGAACTCTACAGTCTGACCATGGGCCGGCTGCAGCTTGTGTGCCTCTACAATTTCTTACAGAGCATCAAGGACATAAGGGTATGCGATTTGGGCCTTAGCCAAATCGAGGAGATCGGACTTACTGTCCAAAACTTTGATAAGCTGGGCTTTGACATCTGGTGGGTGTACAAGGAGCTTGAAGCTGCTAAGATCATGCGCGAGAATGACGTGCGCTGGAAGCATTGCGAGGGGGCGAAGGCAGCCTTGGAGGAGGCCCAAGCGACTCTTGCCCGAGCGCGAGATGCAGTTGCTGTGGCCGAAGCGGTAGTGGAGGAGCGCAGGCTGGTTTACGAGCGCCTGGCTGAGGAGGCCCGTCTTGGTGATAGACTTGTTGATGTGCCTCTCTGCGACACTGATCCTTTCATGAAGAAAGTCTTTGGTTGATAACTTCGGTTTCCCTCCTTTTTGGTATTGTGATGTAATGACTTTGAAAGACTTCATAGTAACTTTTGTGGTAGCTTTTGGTGGATGTAATGACAAGATCGGATATTCGCAGTAGTTTTTATGCGTAATATGCCTATGTTTTAAGAACATAGTTAAGTGATATTACAACTGCCTGCTTTACTTTCCGTCGATTGTCCCTTACATATTACTTGCCACCTTTTACATGAAAACTGTTCAAAAATGAACTAAGGATAGCATGGCACAAAGCCTTCTTTGAAACTGAAAATACATGGAGTACCCTTACATCATGGGTAGTACATTTTAATAAACTTAGCATTAATGGGGCCGGTTTTAAAACCATCACTGACCCTTGCTAATTCATAATGACCGCTATTACTGGACTTGATTACCTCGTATGGGCCTTCCCACCTTGGAGTGAACTTTGGCTGTTCCAGGTTCCTCATGACCGCGATGGTAGACTTCCACACTAAGTCCCCGACTTGAAATGTTCGCGGCACCACCCCTTTGTTATAATACTTGGCCACCGACTCCCAGTACTTTTCCTGGTTCTTTGCAGCAACGTTCCTTCTTTCCTCCAAGGCCTCGAGGTCTGCCCTTCTTTCTTCTTGTGTTACCTCCGCCGCGAGAGCTAGCCTCGCGGATGGCACGCTTAACTCCGCGGGGAGGACAGTTTCTGCACCATAGACCAGGCTGAATGGGCTAGCGCGTGTGGCTTTACGATGGGAAGTTCTGTAAGCCCACAGTGCCACCGCCAAGTGATCAGCCCATGTCCCTCCCTTTTCGTCCAGCAGCTTGCTAATGATGCGGATGAGGGTTTTGTTGGTCGCTTCGGCTTGACCGTTGCCTTGGGGATAGTATGGAGTCGACGTGAGGTGACTCACTGAGTAGGACTTTAGAAGCTTCTTTACATTCTTGTTGATGAAAGGGGTGCCGTTATCTGAAAGGATGACTTTGGGTATGCCAAAACGGCAAATGATGTTTTCTTTGATGAAGTTCGCGACTGCCGCGCCAGTAGCTCTGCGCAAGCTTACTGCCTCTACCCACTTCGTGCTTATCTCAGTAGCGACTAAGATCCACTGATTTCCTCTGGATGACGGGTGTATAGGCCCAACGAGATCCATTGCCCAAGTGTGAAACGGATAAGGGGCGCGAATGGAGTGCAGTTCCACGGATGGCGCGTGGACTAGGTTCCCAAATTTCTGACAAGCCGCACACCTGCGCACATGTCTCTTCGAGTCTGCTTCCATCATAGGCCAGAAATACCCAAGATGGATCAAATGCTCGTATAGTTTCCTCCAACCCTGATGTTCCACCTCGTGGACCTTTTGCAAAACTTCTTCGGCTTTCTCGCGAGACAGACAGCGCAAGGGAATTCCGTCCAGGGCGCGACGGTAAAGTTGCCCCCCTTCCAAGAAGTAGCGCTGAGAGCAGCGCTGAACCCTCCGGGCCTCCTTTGGATCCAAGGGCAACGCTCCCTCCCGAAGGAAGTCAGTGTACTCTTGCCTCCAGTCTAACTCCTCCATGAGGCAGCACTCTGCCTCTACTGCGTATAACATGCAGTTTTGGCAGGCGCGGAGGACTTTTGCTGCATCTTCTTTCATGGTGGGCCAATAATAGCCCTGCCTTTGAACCCTGCGGTATAGAGAGATCTCGTTTTCGCCACAAGTTTTGTCATGGATCTGACGCAACTTGGTCTTCGCTTCGCCGAGTCCTACACATCTCGCTAGCCACCCTTGAGGTCCGCGATAGTAAAGCTCACCGCGGAGGACAGTAAACTGGGCCACCTCCGCGATGGGCAGGTTCCCTTTTCCAGAAACCAACTGCTTCAGGATGGGGTCGCGCCAGTCTTTCTCGCGGCGTGCCCCGAGCTCATTTATGATTGATGGTTCTGACCTTCTAATGACCTCGATCGTCACTTTTTCTTCGTCGAATTCTGTCTTTGCCCCCAGGGTCGCAAGAGCATCCGGGAATCTGTTGTCTGACCTTGGCCTGTGGATTATGTCCACTGCCTCGAACCTTCCCATTAACTTCTGAACTGTCGCCCTATAGGGCGCGAGGGTGGGTTCCTTAAGCGCGAACTCCCCGGATGTTTGGAGGATGATAAGTTTTGAATCCCCCACGATTTTCAACCGTGAAATTCCTCTAAAACTTGCTGCTAAGAGCCCAAGGATCAAAGCCTCATACTCTGCTTCGTTGTTGGAGCATGCAAAGCCGAGCTTGTAGGACAAGTACTCCCTTTCTCCTTCATCACTTTGAAGGACGATTCCTGCGCCACCATGTGCTCCTCCTGCTGCCCCGTCGAAGCTTAGCGTCCAGGACGCCTTGCTTGGACTGGCCGCGAGAGCTTCGAAACCATCTCCTGGCAACGCCTCTTCCAATGGCTCACACTGTCCGCTTGGAAACTGTGCAAGGAGATCTGCTAGGGCTTGACACTTGATAGCCCGCGGAGTGACGCATGTGATCTCAAATTCTGCCAAGGCCAGGAGCCATCTCGCGATCCTCCCGGATAAGGCTGGTCGCGACAGTAAGTATCGCACAGGATCACTCTTAGTAACAAGCTGTATAGGGAATGACAGGAAATAATGCCTCAACTTCTGAGCGGTGAACACAAGGGCCAAGCAATGTCGCTCCACTGGGGTGTATCTCTCCTCTGCTCCTTGAACCTTCCGGCTGATGTAGTACACCGGTCGCTCTACCCCTTCTATTTCTTGAGCAAGGAGTGCCCCGATGGATTTTGGCGTCGATGTCAGGTATAGGATGAGAGGCTTCCCTGGCTGTGGTGCGATCATGGTTTGAGGTGAGGCTAAGGCAGCCTTGACGTTGTCGAAGGCTTTCTGATGCTCGCTGTTCCACTTGAACTCTGCTTTTCCTTTCAACAGGTCACTGAATGGCGCGGTTATCTCCGCGAGTGCCGGAATGAACCTGCGTAAGTAAGAGACTTTACCGAGAAAGCGTTTAAGGGACCGCTGCGAGTGTGGCGCGGGCATCTCCGCGATGGACCTTATCTTTGTCTCATCCGCGTCGATACCGTGCCTGTGCACCAGGAACCCTAAGAACTTCCCTGCTGTCACGCCAAAGGCACATTTCAGCGGGTTCATCTTCATGTTAAACTTTCTGCATCTCTCGAACACTTCTTCCAAGTGCTTCAAATGATCAGCGCTTTCCTTTGACTTGACCACCAAATCATCCACATAGTCTTCCACTATGTGGTGCATTAGGTCGTGAAAAATTGCAGTCATGACGCGCTGGTAAGTGGCGCCTGCATTTTTCAGACCAAAGGGCATCACCACATAGTAGAAATTTCCGAGAGGGGTGCGGAAGGCCGTTTTCTCTGCATCTTCGGGAGCCATCTTTATCTGATTGTACCCGCTAAAACCATCCATGAACGAAAACATTTGGTGACCTGAGGTAGCGTCAACCAATGTGTCCACGTGCGGCAGTGGGAACTCATCCTTTGGGCATGCCTTGTTAAGGTCGCGAAAGTCCACGCAGACCCTAATATGCCCATTCTTCTTCTTTACTGGTACAATGTTGGTCAGCCATGAGGGGTACTGAATCGGCCGTATAAAACCAGCCTTCCTCAACTTCTCGACTTCTTCCTTTATCTTCTCCTCCAACTCCGGGTTGTACTTTCGCTGCCCCTGCCTCACGGCCTTGGAGTTGGGGAATACATCCAAGTGGTGTGATACCAGGCCTCCATCGAGCCCGGGCATCTCCTCATAGTGCCACGCGAAGACATCCGCGTACTGCCGCAACAGCTTGATAAGCTTTTCTCGAGTTTCCTTCCCCAGCGCCTTGCTTATAAACACAGGCCGCGGGGATCCTTCGCCTTCTCTCAAGTTTATCTCTTCCAAGGCCTCTTGCTGCGGCCTAGGACCATCCTGCATGCATTCTGGTGCAGGCTCCGGCTTGTCCACCAAGTCTGGCTCGATTTCTGCTGCTATCACGGTGTGGGGGCTCGCGACCCCGTGAGGGACCGTTACCCCCGCGCACCGTCATAAGCAGTACACCGTCTTGCCACCCTCCTGGATCTTAGTAACTTTCCTTGGGACCGCTGGTGTCACCTTCGCGGCGGGTCGCTTGCTCGCGACCCCCTCTTCCCTGTTCATGATGTTCTCCCACCTTGGGACCTTGATACTTATGGGCTTGGCTGATACCACCTCCACTTCTTCCTCCATCTCGGAGAAATAGACTGCATCGGGCAGGTGGGCCTCATCCGCATCGAAAGGCTTCTCCGACGCGGCTACCGTGACCCTCTTTCCTGCCCATATCCCCTTCATGCACTGATGGTAACTTGATGGGACTACAGCATACTTGTGCATCCAGCTCCTTCCAAGGATGATATGGTAGTTCGTCTGCGCGTCGATGATGTGGAACTTCGTCGCGGCACGGATGGCACCTACAGCGAGGTCCACCACCACATAGCCCAAAGACCTTTTCTTATCTCCTCCGAATCCTGTGATCGCAACAGAGGATTTTATGATTCGGTTTTCTGGTATCCCAAGCTTCTGGAAGGTAACGAGTGGCATGATGTTGATGGACGCCCCTCCGTCTAGGAAGGCTCGCTTCAACTCAACCCCCTTGATGTGGGCTGTCACATACAGTGGCCTGTTGTGGGAGAATGTGACGCGACGGTCAGCATCAGAGAAAGTGATAGAGTTGGCCCCTTCTCGGATGGTTCGCGGCACTGAGCCATCCGCAGCCATGCAGGCTTGCTGGTGCGCTTCCGCGATGCTCACAATGGACTTGGTGATTTCTGTTCTAGCCGCGGCTGTGAAGCCTAACGCGTCGTAGAACGCCTTGAACTTAGTACTTCCTTGCAACACCTTGACTGCAGCGTCAGGGTCAGGGATGACCCTTGGCTGCTCATGAGAAGCAATTTCATCCAAGTGATCATAATAGGAAGTCATACAGACCTCCTCGTCCGTGTACTCATCTTCTTCAGCAAAGAAGTTGTAACAAGCAGCCATATGGACAGCACGCTCGTGCTCAGGATAAGGATGGTCACGTACATCGCTAGGGTGGCCATTTCCAACCCTCAGCTGATTGGCCTCCTGCTTTCTCTTGAAAATCCTTCTTAGGGTCCAACAATCGCTTGTTGGGTGCTTCACGTGCCTGTGGTACACACAGTACCTCGGACTCTCGCGATCCTGCCGCGATGGTTCATGCTCGACCTCGGGCAACTTGAGTACACCGTCGGTGACCCATTGCTCCACCAACGCCTTCACTTCTTCCATACTACAAGGGTATTCTGGGACTTCAGCTGGCTCTCTATCCCTTCGCTTCTTGTGACCACTGCCGTCGCTACCACCCCCCTGCCTCTTGTGCGACTGTGGCGCAGAAGAGGCAGTAGCGACTGTGAGAGTGCGGTGGGACTTCCAGTTGTCCTTGGGAGGTAGCTTCACAGTATGACGGAGGTTGTAAGCTGCCTCCAGGAGAGCTGAGAAGGTTGGGATCTTGATGTTCACCAGGAACACGCGATAGTCGCGCAGGATTCCGTCAATACATATTTCGACCAAGTGTGACTCGCCCACTGGCTCGTGGCAGTCCACAGCTTTGTCCTGAAACCGCTTGATGTAGTCAATGATATCTTCACCATGTCGCTGAGTTTCCTTCACGAGGGACAAGGTAGTGACCTTCTCGCGGACTTGGAAGAACTTAGTGTAAAACTTGTTTACCATTTCTTCCCAAGTTTCGATCGAATAAGGTTTAAGATTCACATACCAAGTGTATGCTCGCGAGGTAAGGGACTTGGAGAACTCACGAAGGCGAAGGTTATAGTCACCGGAATGGGCCCCAAGTGTTTCGATGAACCGAACCACATGCTCTTGGGCGCTGCCCTCTTTTCCGTCAAACTTAATGAACTTGGGTGGGGTATATCCTTCTGGATAAGGTAGAGAGAGAATGGTTATGGGATATGGGGGTTGGATATCGGGGTTGGGTAGGGAGGGAAGAGTGGCTTTGGTTTTTTCTTTGAGGAGGAGGGCTTGAACATCAGCTGCAGTGAGGAACTGATTTTGGGACTGGCCGTTGTTCTCGGCCTGGAGAGGCTGTTGGTGAACTGAACCAGTACCCGTAACAGGGGCTGGTCCGCCGATTTGGGGGTTTTGGACAGGGTTTGCTGGATTTGCAGCTGCTGCTGCGACTGCTGCTGGATCTGGGACTTCCCCTGCAGCAAGCTGCTGGGGTGCTACAGGTGGGACTGCTGGTGGTATCACCGGTGCTCTTGGAAGAGCTGCAGTGATGGCCTCCGTGAGAGCAGTCATAGCAACAATCATCTGATTTTGGCCGTCTCGGACAGCCTGAAGGACTTCCATGGTGGCGTCTCCCCCTTGAGTGGAGGATCCGTCGCCCTCTGCCAAGATCGGCCCCGTATTGGGCAGATTTTCCGCCATGGTCGCTACTGCGCGATTTGGAGGTTGTTGAACAGCTGGAGTTTCTAGACCACTTCTTAGGCTAACCATAAACTAAGCAACCTCCCCAGCAGAGTCGCCAATGTAGGATCGGTCCGATTTCTGAGTGGACAAATACCCCTTAAGAGAA
>BPLS01016630.1:0-13928 GCA_019656275.1 Rhododendron kiyosumense | reverse complement strand
TTGTTATCTCCTCAACAACCCCTTCCCTCTCCTCCTCCAATGAAAATGGATACCCCAAGAACTCAGCCAATTTTCTCAAATTCAAACTTGGTTCTTCTTTCATCTTCTCATACTTCAAAAACAACACCTTGTGGGGCCTCTCTGTGCTCTCTTTCCAGTACCCTAGCATGTGGGCCCAGTATGGACCGAACCCTATAACACCCCTGCAGTACATGTCAAGGGCTTCTTCGATAGAAAGTGGGGCCACTGTCTCAGGCCTCACTTTCATCAAGAAATGCCATTGGGAGACAAAAGTGTCAAAAGGGTTCCGACAAATATACACAACCCGGCAGCCGGACTCCTTTACAGAGTCTGGCAATGCCGAGTAAGGCATGTGGGTCCCGACAAGTCCCGATTGTGGGAACCGGGACAGGTTAAGAGATCGGTCGCGGTTCGCGTAGAGCTTATATTCTAGGAAAGGAACAAGGTCATGAGGGTTTGATGTCATCAAGGGATGGTTCTTTTTCATGTCGAAATGCTTGCGGTGGACGATCGCAAACGCCAGGGCTTTCAACCAGGTGGTGCCTGATTTTGGGATGGTGGACAGGACGATATCGGTGTCTTGTGCTTGAAGGTGTTTTTGGCAGGAGATTATGGCCTGAATCTCCTTGGGTTGGCACCAAAAGTTTTGGAACCAATAGAGGTGGGGGGTCCTCCAACCTCTTTCTTTCGGTAGGGAGAGGAGGAGTTTCTTGCATTCATCGCTAAGATCTTCTTCTTCTTCTTCTTGTGGCAGTGGTGGAGGTTGCACTTGTTGTCCATCACCGATTTCGTGTTGGTTTTCGACCAACTGAGTGATTGTCATCTCAAATGATCAATAGGATTTTCAAATCCTAGCAATTGCTTTACAATATAGATTTCAATTTTATCAGATTGCTATTGAGTTGGGTGGAGGTTGAGATTGGCACAAAAACTAGCTAAGGTGACATTCACTTATATATTGTGTGGACAGATACAGTGCCTACGTATATACATGCATGCATTTAATGCACAACTCCTCTTGAGTTGCAATGTTAGCCACCACGATATTCACGAGGTATATAGTACGTATATGCTATAATAATGTAGTAATGGTCCCAAACTTAAATCATAGAGGTTATACAAATGGTGGTGTAACATTTTGTAATAGATGTTCTATACATGAGAGTAATTTGGTGCATGAGAAAGATGAGAATTTTAATTAAGGGTTTGTTAAGGATTTTGAGGAAAGTGGCGGGTAGGAAGTGTTAATAACTTGAAAGAAGCTTATCCACATTCTAATGCATATGTTGTGCGAATCTTAAAATAGGGAAATAGTACATAAGACATTATTCTTGCAAAATCTTGTGTTTTTTGGAAGACATTTTTTAGAGAAAAATCTTAGTGGGAAAGTTAGAAATTTGATCGAGTTTCATTACTTTTCTGCTAACTGAACACATAAAAAAATATAGAAAAATTAGAATTTTTTGTAATTTTCTTTTTTCTATAACTGAATGGGACAAAAAGAAGGAATTAGAGTCAACTCCAAGGAATTTAGCGGAGTGGGTATGAAAAAATATACAAGTGTTTATCATCAATATGGTTGCATGCATATTCGAATCCCATAGAAGCCAAACGTTCCAAATTTTGAGACAGCTAAAATATTTGTCCTATCATTTATTTTAATGTCCTGAAAATAGTCAAGGCCTGCAACTGCAAGCTGGCTTGGTTGTTGAACGTAAAGATCCAAATTAATTACAGTAGGTTGGGGACTTGGGTGTTACATGCATGCATGCGGTCCTTTATTCTTCTTTTTTCTTGTCAGAGGTCCGGTTACTGCTATTCTTATAATCCCTCAATGTGCATAATGATTTCGAAAAATGTTATACATGACACTGGAACCATGAAAATGTCCATGAAAGGAAATGAACAGTCTAGATTCACAGTGTTATGAATCTGGACCGTTTGTTTCCTTTTATGATTTGAGTGTCATGTATTGTACTACTCCACTAATGATTTTTACGTTAGCCCCTCTTTTGATATTGAGCAAAATTGACTAAAACGAATGTGAAAATTGCATGGAGGCCGAAAAGATTTGATGTTATTGCCATGTCTTGAATCCCTGGAGTAGGACCTGGGGTTCCTTGCGAAATTTTCATTCTCCGCGCACCCACCATTCGTTAGGCCCCCTATTAGTAAGCTTGGCCAAGTGGTTTTGGCTTGGACTTAGGGTTTGCTTCCTCTGAGGTCTCACATTCAATTCTCGTTGTCAATTCATTTGGGCCACAACATATGAATTTCAAAATAGAAGGTCTAAGAGTATCTCCAACCCACCTCTATATCTATATTTCAGAGTGTGATGTACCATATTGAGGGAATATTTTATAATTTATTCATTTTTTTCTTTAATTTTTTGTATTTGTTGGGCCCGAAGTGCCTCCATAGATTTGGTTACACAATGTCACTTCTTGCGACCGCTCTAAAAACAGATTTGCAGGTGCGATGTCAAATGCCATAAAAGATTTAATTAAAGTCCTCCCTAACACCAATTGGTTTTAGGAGAGATGGTGGAAAAACGGTCTGACAAGTGTTATCAGAGCCCGAAAGTCATGAGTTCGAGTCGCGGGAGCGTCAGCGTGAGGGAGAAATTGGTGGACTTGAGATGTCGAATGTCATAAAAAGACTTAATTAAAGTCATCCTAACACTTGGTTTTAGGAGAAATTGTGGAAAAATAGTCCAATAGCATTTTATGAGAGAATATTAGAAGGACCCATCGTTCTTTTTATAATCAAAAGTTGACACTTTGATTATTCATTTAAGAAGTTGTTAAGTTTAACAATGTTGAAGTTCACAATGATCACTTCTAGTTCATAACCAAAATAAATGGTCCACTACAATTTCACTCTCTCTATCTCTCTTCCCCTCTTTCCCTCCATTCACTTTCTTCCATTACATTTTTTTTAGGCAAAAATATATCGAACATATGTTATTCTTCCTAGTATTCTCTATCAAAACAATACCAAAACTTTTTTTTTGTTCTTTCTATTCCTGTAGCCTATCTAACCAAATTAATATCACAAATCCATCACTCTCTTAATCTTTCAAAAAAAAAAAATCAGATGTGTTCTTGAATTTGGAAAAGAATGCAAGGTTCTTCATGTACTCAACCATAGGGCAGGAATGAAAAAGGGATAACATAGAAAAAGGAAAGAAGAGTTAAACACCTTAATCCTGTAATGATGGGTTGAATTGTAGATGATCGAGAAATATGAGCTTCAGTTTTAGAGAAAAAGAAAGAGAAACAGTTTGTGGTTGAAGGAATAAAGAAGAAAAGAAAAAAATACTAGTTGAAACATATGTATATACAAATTTTGAAAATAGTTAACTTATGTGGTGTGAGGTTCACAAATTTTGATTATTAAAAAAGATTGCTCGTTTTGATTATCTAAAATCCAAAATTTAATTATTTTTAAGGATGTTACTATGTTTGATTATACTATTGTGAGCTATCTTTTGCACCAACATTGTTAACTTTAACAACAATTAACTTTTGATTATACCACTGTGAATGGTCTAACATCCCTAACACTTGGTTTTATGAGAGATGGTGGAAAAGCAGTCCAATAGTATTTTTATGAGAAAATATTAGAAGAACCTATCGTTCTTTTTAAAAAGTTTATCTGGGTATCTAAATTTTAAAAAAGGACGATGGATCCCTCCAAAATAATTCCATAAAGTACAATATATCGAAGAAAATAGAGAATAAATTACTACAAAATCTTTTCTCAATATTTCACGTTTACACTCTCAAATAGAAGTGGGTTGAAGATGCACAAATAAAGTTCGAGTTTCAATGGATGAACCTATGGTGAAATTCCATAACTCACCCCTTGAGGTTGCCCGCGCTTAGGCCTTGTAATTATCCGGTACATATGAAACAGAGGGATCTACATGTAGAGGGGTTATTTTCGGACACCTATAAGCAAAAACAAAGAACTTTTAGAAATATTTGTAAGAGCGAGAATTAAAAACTGGAGCGCAAATCGTGTGAAATGCGTGATTTCACATGAGCGAGAATTGAAAGTTGGAGCGCAAATCGTGATTTCACAGGAAACGGTAGTCCAAGGATGGATTAGTATGGTATGGAGTATATTCACTTTGTTTGGTTTAGATTTTAGAAAGTTATTTTTGAGAGTTGGAGTGGCAATGAGTAGAAAGAGATAGAGAAAAAAAATTATTGAAAACTATGCCGAGGGTAAAAAGTTACTCTCAAAACGGTAAACCAAACAGAGTGATATGTCTTTGTTCGATTCTTAACTTAGTTTTAGTTTTAGTTTTAGTTTTGGTTTCAATCATTACCCTACTTCTTTTTTCAATCATTACCCTATTTCTTCAATTATTACTTTCTTATCTCTCTATCTCTCTCCCATCATTACCCCTATCTTCAATCATTACTCTATTTCTCTCTCTACCCACTACCAAAACTAAACTAAACTAAACTCGCAACCAAACACTGCCTATTTTTTTGTTTTAGGTCTAAAACCCAGAGGACGTGGGCATAGATTTACCAAATCACAACCAAAACACGAAACCCTAGCTTTCATCCCCAATCGTTCAACTCCCTCCTCGTGTAAAGGTACTTCCTTGTCTAACCTCTCCCTTTCATAGACGTGAATCTCCTCCACATTCGTTCAATCATGCGGAGAATTTGAAACTTTTTTCAATCGTATTTTGTGGTATGTTTTGTATCGTACTTTGTGGTGTCGTGTTCATTGATTTGGTTCTGATTTTGATCGTAATTTGCAGTTCTAGTTGGAGCATAATCTGAGAATGTTTAAGAACACTTTCCAATCTGGTTTCCTCTCCATTCTATACAGCCTCGGGTAGGTCAATCTCTCTAATTGGTAGACTCTAGGGTTTTCGCATTTTTGCAATTTCTGTTACTGAAATCCAGCTCTGAATTTTCGGCTTTTCGGTTTTTCATAGGAGCAAGCCGTTGCAGATATGGGATAAAGAGGGTGAGTAGCTTATATTTGTTTCTGTTTTTCCTTTGGGTTTTGATTTGCGTCATTGTATTCGATTTGGGTTTTGTGGGTCTTATTTTTGTACCTCACCCTATGTTCTGATTTTTTTACATTAAAGTGGTACCATTGTCTTTCCAATTCAATTGCCTCTCGCTTCAGTAAAGGCCCCGATGTCGTTTGACATGTGATGAATTTATTTATTGTTGCTAGCAAGAAACATTTATCCATTTAATGGGTAGGGCCTAGGGGTTTGTTTCTTCCCCAGAGTTCATCCTTCCCATCTTTCCTGTTTTTGCCCTTATGTTGGGGTGTTATGACTTTGATAAAAAAAAAAATGCTCGTACACTAATGACTTCGGTATTTTATTGCAGAACGAAGATACACCATTCATTCCAAAATCAATTGCTAAATTAAATTCTGCTGAGGAGAAAAATCAAATGTAATAAATGAAATATCTAGAATGAGTGGAGTTTTGACAATTCAAGATATAAAGGAAAATTGGTCATAATGCTTCTAGAAATGTTTTCCATGTGCTATTTGAAGAATATTACTCTGTTTAAATTATCGTTATTGCCTGAAATGAGTACATCTGCTTATTGATGTTTACTGCTATGGTACGACAACTTCAGCATATAGCGTACCACGTCCTTGTTTCTTGTACTCCTCACTCTGGGTAGCATAGGTGGGGGTGTCTTTCGAGTTCAGAGTGTCTTTCCAGTATTATGTTGGATCAAGGTTGGGTCTGCATTTTGGTTCTCACTTCCTGCTATAATTACGGTAGAAGCTCTCTTTTAGTGCTGAAATGAATGCGACTCAGTTACTGCACCTGACACCAGTTTGTTGTAGGTGAGACAAAATAAAGTCAGGCTATCATGTTATGGGTTGATAATGTTGTCAAGCTCAATAAGCGAAGTATTGTATATTATTTTGTCTTTGGCACCTTGCAGTTGTCAACGGCCACGTTAAACGACCACAAGACGAAGACATACAATCAAACGTCCTGGAAATTGTAGGGTCAAATGTCCAGTCAACTTACATTACTTGCCCCGCAGATCCAGCCGCAACACTTGGTATAAAGCTGCCATTCTTGGTCATGATTGTGAAAAATCTGAAGCAGTACTTCACATTTGAGATTCAAGTGCTGGATGACAAGAATGTCAGGCGACGTTTCCGTGCTTCTAATTTTCAAGTGTGTAAGTCTTCCCTGTTCCCAGTGTTGGTAATGTTGTATATGTTCTCGCGTCAGGTCTTTGTCCTGCAGAGCATGCTTTCAGTAAGTAGTGGTACTTCATGGTTAAATATTAGTCTTGAAGAGGTCTTTTCCTGACAAAAATGTTGGTTATCTTGGCCATTTGGGTGTCCACCAGAGTAGGATCAATTGTCTTAAACCGAATGTGGATTATATGTTATGATGCAAGTTTCATGTCAATGATTTGAAGGCAAATTGTTTTGGGGACCTCCTCAGTTGATTATCAAAACTGTTCTTAAAATGTTTTGGTTTCTCCATTCTTCAAGAATCAATAAATGGTTGGACAATGCTTCAAATTTGTAATAGAATTTTACTCTTCATGTTTGAGTAATGGAGATGGATAACATGTCATTTGTTTTGCATGCTATTCAATAATTTGTTGCATTCAAACTCTTGAACAAGCCTTGGGTGTGTTTTGTACGTCTTTGCTCAAATATTTCCGCTTGATGGTATGAGGCTTTTATGCAAAGATAAACCAAATGTGGGAAGTAATAAAGGAATGCGTATATAGTGTGTGATTCCCGACTTAGAATTGCTCTAGAGATTCTAAAGCGGTCAGAAAGATTGACAGAAGTAATATGTGTGCTGTTTTGTCTATCCTTCTATCATGTTAAATGGTATTATAAGGTCTTCACAGAGGATTACATTATAAAAAGAAATGCTCTCAATAGTCCTGCAGTCCACGTGTGGATGTCATGCATGTTCTCGACCATTGGTATTTGAAGAGTGTGTTGCTTTGCAGCATTAAATGCTGACGTTATCTTGCACCATTTAACTGATATTTCCGTCCTGACCTTATGCCTCTTAAGTTGAATGTTGCAACTAAAATCTAGTGATGGTGTTATAGGCTGTGACTCGAGTGAAACCATTTATTTGCACAATGCCCTTGAGGATGGATGAGGGATGGAATCAAATCCAGTTGAATCTTGCTGATTTTACCAGACGAGCCTATGGAACCAACTATGTTGAGACATTGCGGGTTCAGGTTCATGCAAACTGCCGGCTGAGAAGGATCTATTTTGCCGACCGCCTTTATTCAGAGGAGGAACTCCCACCAGAATTCAAATTGTACCTTCCGATGCAGGTATTAACTGCCCACCTCTTCAATTACTACAATTTTTTGCATTTCTACTCTTACTTTGCTTATCCCACAAGTCCTCTGTGCCCCCATTGCAGAAACCATGATGCATTTGTGGAACTCGCTGAACTTGTTTGGACGATCTGTTGGTGTTTTCGTTGTAACCATCAATCGAATAGTTTAAAAAGTTGATAGAGTCGCTGTTTATGCAAAAAGTGGAATGCTTGTAGAACATCTATTTATTTTCCAGATTATTCTAGTGGTTGTATAAGGATAGTAAGAACCTGAGAAAAATTCTGAATTACGTACTCATCTTTACCTAAAACAGGAGGATAAAATCCTGAATTGGGTACTAACCTGCTGTTGTTGGTCTTTGTTATCATTGGCGGAATCTTGCAGTTGTTGTCTTGGCATGTCTAAAGAAAACAGCAAAATTTTGGACGACATATTTTTCCAGATTGGAATCAACCCTCTCATTGGATTAAGATTGTTCAACAAGGTTTATCAGCTCTACTTCAATAGTTAATGACCTGTTGAGTTAGATGACTTGAATGTCCATAAGGAGTATGACTGGAGGGTACCCAGTCTTGTTTTTTGCCTGGTCTATGGGTGGGTTGTCTTGTTGAGGCTAATGGTAATTCCAGCTATGTAACCTGAGAATGGATTCATGTTTTTTCATTTTTTTATTACGTTGAACCCTTTGTGGGAAAACTTGGGGCCTATTTACACGCCTAAGTCACATGATTCCTTCAACGAGATCATTTGCTCCTATTTTCAATTCTCGCTCTTACAAATTTAAGTAGCTTGAAATATTTTCCAAGTCGTTTTCACCCTTGAGCACCCGTGAGCAAGCGCATGCTCTTACAAATTTAAGTAGTTTGAAATGTTTTCCAAGTCATTTTCACCCTTGAGCACCCGTGAGCAAGCGCATTATGTGACAAGGTACGCTCAACCATAAACAGATTGGAGTACTACTCAAAGCCAGGACTCATGAGGAGACCGCGGTTATCTTGCAAGTGCCCCATGTATGAATAAAATTCTTTGTACCATGTTTTTTGAGCCTTTATGTATCTTATATAAATTTCATGTGGGTAGATTTCACTGTCCTCTCGTGAGTTTGATTACAAACAGGAAGCCCACTAGCTTGGCATAACTACATTGACCTCCCTTCAACTGGGTGAACAAAAGAGGCTATTTACCACTTTGAAAACCCTAACTTAGTTTGTTCATTATATATTTATCCTTTCTTCATTTGTTGGTCAGTCCTCATATTCAGCAACAACAAATTGATGATCCTTCTGAACAATCTACGCAATAAAAGATGCTAAATGGAAGAATAGATTACTTGTTTAGTTTTCCTTTTTCAGATTGAGTGGGTGGTAGAAGTAGTTCTAAACGAGCCCATACATAAAAATGGGTATACAAAATCATGTAGATCAAGCATTACATTAAACTCATGAGAATGAAATTTCCTCCCCAGCTGGATCAGCTATGGCTCAAATATGGACATTTTAGGGCGGGTGGGTTCCCCTAAAGTCACGCCCCAAGGAAGGTCACTACGCTGGTTGCCGTAGCCCACCTTTTTTGGTCTAGCAAAAAAAGATCAGGCATTACATACAACATGACTTGTTCATCTGCAACGGAAAGCTGAATATGAGTCGGAACTCTAGAGAAACTTCCATTTTGTAAAGCAATTACAGACCTGTTAGGCTTCATAATCAATAATCAGCTCTGGTCGTTGAATTGTTAGGTACTGTTAGCTTTCCGAGCTCCGGTAGTCAACAAAGACTCTCATGAATTGTCCTATCCTACAGCATCTAAGTCAACTTCTGCATCTGTTTCTCCGTCAACCATCCCCGTCTCTGCTTCCACATCTGCTTCTATCTGTCCGGGCTCCATATCCGAGCTTTGCTTCTGGTGTTCGTCTGGAGTTCCATCCCGTGAGAGATTCTCAGTAATTGCAGCATCAGTGTCCATTGGAGCTGTTGATGCTTCAATGTCGGCTCTGCTTCCCTCAACATCAATCTCACTTGTGGGTGTCACGAACTTCCAGGGGAAAAAAAGGAAAAAAGAGGGTAAGTGAAGTGAGAATGTTCCAGATACCCTTGGTTTTGCACAAACGAGTTTGACATTTTGCTGTGTTTGGGTCGTACAATTGAGGGGCGAAAGGAAAAGATTTAAAATTAGTAATAATCAAAAAGATAGAGAAGTGAAGAAGCCAAAAAATACACCCACGTGTATCCAATCCACCCATCTTACCCCACATATCTCTAATGATGTCCCTAGAGACCCCAAGCATTTTAGCCTCTTGCAAACACACGATGTCAGGTCTCTGCACTTGAGGAGAGCCTACACCGCCGCATTCAACTAAAAGAAAACTGAAAGTCTACGTTCTAATATCAATTACCTGGCTTTCTTCTGCTTGATGTGCAGCACCTTTTGTTTCTTCCTTTTTAGCACGTTTGGATCTGTCACTTGGTTTAGGTTGATATTTGGACCGGACACCTGGTGCCAAAAGTTCGAGAGGCACAACACCTTCGATACCATGTTCGGTAAACTGCCAAAACAAAAACCCTTAGATCAGTTCTTGTTTGGAGCTTGTTTCCTTGCCACAAAACTACACAAGCCATCAAATAAGATTGTAAAATAAATCATACCCTAGAAAAGCCTTCTAAGTCCTGTCGAGCAGAAAATCGAAGACCCTTCCAGCAATACACCTGCAGGACAAAAGTGAATGCATATTACCACTGCCGTTGCTAGTCCTCAAGCGAAGAAGAAGACCATAACAGAGAGATCATTGAATGGTGACCGAAAAACCCCCTACTGCATACTGGGACATTGCAACGGATAAGATTACAAGTAGTTTTAGTTTATAATATGACGAGTATAGTATTTCCACAACGAACAGCATGCAATGTGATGTGATATGTTGTATCCTTTAAAAATAGCATTTTCAGAAGAATGCATCTTGGAAATTTCCTGGTCATCATACCCTTCCTTCTCAGCATTTGGACATATGAACGCAATGTCTTGTTCGAATAAAACAAACTTTCTTAGCTTCGTACAAAACTAACACCTAGTTTACCCGTAAATAATGCAAACTTGTTTGGTACACCCTTTTCTTACTGCTTCTTGCTCAAAAAAAAACAATAAGCTTGTCTGGTACAACCCTATTTGCTCATGCTAAGACATGGAATTTGATGTTAGGCAGCAAAATAAAACACTGCTTGAGAAAAATAACTAAGGTGTGAGACTTTAGTATTCAATGACTTGCTTAAGAGAAACCATGCAACACCTTGTCTCAAGTAATAATTTCAAAAGAAAGTGATGGCAATTTAAAAAACATGTGAAGGCCTCATAAGGTTGAATAGATGACCAATCAAAATGTTACAAAATTGAAGACAAAAACAAGAAATACCACTTCAGATGTTATATGCAGTATGATTATCCAAGCTTATGGCTGTGTCCAATCAGTTTCTGCTTTCCCAAGCACGTCACAAGAAAAGAAGGAAATGCAAGAGTAAAGCCATGTGTTGAGGCCTTGTAATGTTATCAAAGGTCAAAAGAGGACCACCTTATCATTCCTCTTCACAGAAAACTAAACATGAAGTCAAATGAAAGATAAAAGCAATGCAAACCCGATTATTTTTGTGGTGATATTCGGCTTCTATTCCAGCAGTTACATCCATCTGTAAGAAGATATAAATTCACTCAAACAACAAATTTCCACACTAAAAGAGAAAAGGAATACAGACAAATACTAAAGACCATCAAGGAATGAAAAAGTAAAAAAAAAAAAACTGGAACAAAACAAAATATTCTAGAATCTAGATTGAATAGATTTGGCTCTTGCAAATGCTCACATCTTCAGCCAATGGTTTCCAGTATTCTGTGACTGCAGGAGTACGCACACGTTGCGGATCAGTAAGAGCCTTCTGGAGATGCGAAGAAATAAGGCATTAGAAGGTAAAACAACAAAATAGAAGTACGAAGCGACGACATGACATGAAATAGCATATTGAACACGTAAAAAGAGGTTCCAAAAACATAATGGAAACTTAAATAGGTGACCCAAATTGATTCCAAATGAGACAACAAAAATATAATCAAATACTGGACTGAAAGAGTGGTTTTTGCATGAAAGTCAAAAAATGGCATGTCCCCATCAGTTAGCAATTTTCAAGTCATTACTCTGGCCTAGATTCTTATTGCAAATGGTTGGCCATCTTGCACATAAGGCACCTTTTTGTTCTGATGACAAAGCCAAACTATTTCAAGCTTAGTTTTGACTCTAGGTTTTTTACTCCACTGAGAACTGGAAACCTTCTGGTATAATTAGACAAAACAACTCCCCTTCCACATTCTTGTTCCACTGAACCGCAGTTCCAAGCTAACTTTTGACTTTAAGTTCTTACTCCACTGAGAGATTTTAAAACTGGGTGGTCTTACCTCACATAACCAAACGTCTAGATCACTTTCGGAATGCTACTCGTACAGCATTACTACATCCCTACCCTTCACCTTCGGGCAATCATCTAGTACACACAAGTTTTTCTTAGAAAGATGGTAATTTATTTCTAGTCATGTTCAACAAAACAAGAATTCTTAGTAATGCTCTTTTTTCTTATTTTCCTCAGTTTCTTACTACCATACTAACCCTAACAAGTCTCTCTGTCGAGATGCATGTGTGGTAAGACTTCACAAGATAGAGTTACAAACGAAAACCTTTGTGGGATGGTAGGGGTAGCTCCGATAGAATATAAGACGAGAGAGAATGATTAAGATAGTTTGGACACGTCTATGGTCAATTGGTTGACGTGGTAATTAGGAGGGTTGATATGGTTCCCGTACATGGTATAGCACTAAGGAGATGGTAGACCAAAATTGACTTTAGAAGCCGTAGTTCGAAAAGACCTTGGCTGCTTGGAAATCATGGAACACGATGCCCTCTACAGAACTCCATTACGAACTCAAAGGAGACAAGGGATTCAGGTAGCTGACCCGAATTGATAGAGACTTAAGGCTCAGATTGCTAAGCCATAAGCTCGAACTTCTAGATTTTACATCCTTTAAGCCAGTGGTCTTCTCCAAGGCCCCACCTGCTTCAGTTCGAACAAAACACCCTGCCAATAGATGGTTTTCCCAAATACAGGTTTCAATTCTCACCAAGCATAATGTATTCGTCATGGTATCTACAACAAGTCATTAGGCCAAATGGAAACATGTTTTTTAAACAATTTATGATCTAACGAGTAATAATTACACCATGTTCTGATATGCACAAAGAAGTTGATGAAATTTGAATTGCATAATTCACTAGTTCCGTTCTCTTCTGTCTTTTGATGCGTGATTAAATGTTGTATAAGAGTGATTAAAGGGGTTGATAATTAGGATATCAAGGTCAGCCAACGGGTAAAATGGTCCCAAACTTTGCTTATATGTTCCAACAGAACTAAGATTGCGAAGCATGGAATTCCACACTGTGATGTTTTACAGATCAATTTTCAAAGCGCAAAGCTGATATTCAACAGTTGCTTTATACATTGACTGGCAAGAAGACAAGAACTGCTCAAAGTACTAACAAAAGAAAATGTACCGGATTCTGATCTGCCCATTTCCACAAATGTGCGAGTTCTTTATTACCCAGTCTCCACCGTGGCCTACTGCAGAGTGAAATAGAAAAATAGGGAAATTTAGGAGACCACAATAAAATACAAAATACGAAATTGCAGAAAAGATTTCATGCTCGAATGTGTCAATAAATTCCATAGTGATCATAAGCTGCTGTGAAACCACGACGACAGTAAAATTGAGCTACCTATC
The DNA here is from genome assembly GCA_019656275.1 of Rhododendron kiyosumense. Lineage (NCBI taxonomy): Eukaryota > Viridiplantae > Streptophyta > Magnoliopsida > Ericales > Ericaceae > Rhododendron > Rhododendron kiyosumense. The sequence continues at coordinate 756 of BPLS01016630.1, read as the reverse complement.
AACTTGTTTGAAAGGCAACCACACCTGCTGATTAGGCGGAATGTAGGTCAGTCCCTAAATGGTAATGAATAAATGTAGATATCCTCGGAAATTTCCGACGACGTGCAAACCATGCAGACTTATTTTGCTTCAAAGTTTGAAGTACCTTTTTTTGCAAGAAGATAACGAAGACACCAGTATTGACGCATGTGCCACAACTGAGTGACAAACAAGTTCCCATCAGGAGAAATGTCAGTGCGGGGCATGGGTGTGGGTGTGGGTGTGGGTGTGGGGTGTGGGGCACAATGACAGAGATATTGGTTTGACGAATGGTGTACCAAATACATGGCTAACTGTCTGAAACAGAGATGCTGAGTTAAAGTTATCAGCTTTACATAGACTTTTAGCTCCCAACAAGTGGAACTTCTAGTTCCCAAAGAGGGTGGCCTGTGTTGTAAGATGACAACTTTGGGTCTGATCCTCAATCGTAGATACCTTCTACCAAGAGTTGCAACTGGTGAATGGCCAAGAGTAGGTGTATTACGTTAAGTACCAAGTGATGTTGATAGCTGTTTATGGACTTAACAGTTTCAACCATTGGAAAGGGTATTGGGCCGTGGCAGCCAGTGCTTAAACTCTAGGAAAGTAAGACGGTTTTTTCCAGGGTTTTTTTTTTTTTTTTTATCTGTTTTTGAGTTCACCAAGTGAAATATCTGTATATCAGGTGGTTGTCAGCAGATTCTCAAGCAAAAAAAAGGTGGTCATCAGCAATAGAAC
>BPLS01016625.1:0-11682 GCA_019656275.1 Rhododendron kiyosumense | reverse complement strand
GTTAGCTGAAGAAAAATCTTAAAACTCAAGTTTCTATTGCAAGTCTACGGAGAGCAAGGAGAGAGAGTTGAGAAGATAGTTGACGTTTACAAACAATCATAATATAGAGGCAAAAAGAGGAGAGTGACACAATGAAATATTGTAGGATGGACAGTGTACATAAGGTTTTTTGATTCATTGGACAGTTTAAGCTAAAATATCACCAAGTATAGAAGTAGATTTACCTTTGTATCCTAGTTATTTATTCGATCTCTTGCATGCCATGTCTATCCTGTGGCATCAACCTGTTTATCAATTCCTGGACAGCAGGATCTTGTCCTTTAGTTGACATTAGATTCACAATACAGGAAACTGTAGATGCATCTGCTGAAAACCCCTTTGCAATCTGTGGCCTTGAGGAATACCAAGGCCACAGAATACTTCTACCTAGCAATAAATCCTCGAATAATAACATTATAAGTGCAACCATCTGGAAAGCAACCATTTTGTTCCATTTCCACAAAAAACTCTTTAGCTTCGTCCAATAGTCCTTTATAACAAAAACCCCGTATCATGATATTGTACGTCCTAACATCTGGATGTAATCCCTTGGAAGAAAGTTTATTGAAAAGATCCCTTGCATGGTCCATCTTTTTATCCTTGCATAATGGCATCAATGAGGATATTGTGCTTGACAACATCAATATCTAACCCGTTGCTTTCCATAGTTTGAAACAAGGACAATGCCACAAAAATATTACCATTTTTGCAAACGCCCTCCAGCAAGATACCAAAGGTTTGAGTACATGGATTTATGCCTGCAACTTGCATTTCATCAAAAAGTTTGTGAGTGGCTACACATCTACCAAACCGAAACAAGCCGTGTAACATAGTGTTAAAAGTATCAACAGTAAGCTTCAACCCCCTTCGAGGTATTTCTCTAAAGATATGCATAGCCTCGTCTATTTTCATCTTCTTGCAATATCCGTTGGTCAAAATATTATAGCAAAAAATGTTAGGCTGAACCCCCCCTCTCCACCATTTTATTGAACACTCTCATTGCTTCCTCCATTTGGCCTTGCAAACAATATCCATCCATTAAACTATTGTATGTGACTACATCAGGATCCAAACGTCTTTCCATCATGACTTCAAGTACATCCTCTGCTTCCTTTGCCTTCCCTTCCTTGGAAAGTGCATCCACCAACACAGTGAATGTATAAACATCTGGATAAATGCCAACATTCAACATCTCTTGCTGCAACGTTCACTATAAATGCATCACTAAAGTTCTTGCCAATCGTCTTCAAGAGGTGCTTACCTATCTTATTGATAAGAACCAGTCTACCTTTATAAACGGAAGATCTATTATTGACAATGTCTTGTTGATGCAAGAAGTTGTTAGAGGATATCATAGAGAGTCTGGTCCTCTTCGTTGTACAATCAAGGTTGATTTAATGAAGGCTTACGACTCAGTTGACTGGGGCCTCTTGTTTGACACAATGGCTGCCATGGGCTTCCCCTCCATTTTCATTCATTGGGTTTCTCAGTGCGTATCTAGTGCATATTACTCAGTGATTATTAATGGCAATTTGGAGGGTTTCTTTCCTGGTAAGAGGGGTTTGGGGCAAGGGGATCCCATATCCCCTTATCTCTTCTCAATTGTCATGGAAGCCTTCTCAACTATCTTTTATCAGAGAGTGGTTTCATCTGTTTTTTGTTATCATCCTAAGTGTCAACCTATACAACTTTCTCAACTTGCTTTTGTTGATGATCTTTTCATCATATGTGGGGCAGCTCGAGGCTCTTTGGTGACTGTTAGAGATATGCTTGATGATTTCTATCACTTTTCTGGTTTGAGGCCTAACCTTAAGAAATGCTCTATCTTCTTCTCTGGGGTTGATGATGGGCAAATTCAGTCGCTAAGGGAGATTTTGCCTATTCCTATGGGGACTCTCCCAGTGAAATACTTAGGGGTACCTCTTATCACTACTAGGCTCAAGGCAAGTGATTGCTTAGTGTTGGAGGAGAAGGTTCTGGGTTGTATTCAGAGCTGGTCCAATACAGTTCTTACATATGGTCGAAAAGCTCAGCTTATTTTGTCTGTTCTTAGCAATATTCAAAACTACTAGAGTCAAATTTTTGTTATCCCCCAGAAAATACTAAAGAGAATTGAAAGCAAGCTTATGGCTTTTTTGTGGTCTGGATGTGATCTAAATCATAAATGTGCTCGAGTGAAGTGGAGTCGTGTTTGTTCTCCAAAAGATGGAGGATTGGGTTTTAGGAAATTAAGAGGAGGTAATGTTGCTGCTATGCCCAAGCTATTGTGGGCTCTTAGTAGAAAGGCTGATTCTTTTTGGGTGAAATGGGTTCATACGTATGTCATAAAAGAGCATAATCTCTAGACTATGGGGCTGCCTTATGATGTCTCCTGGACTATCAGGAAGATCTTCCAGCTTAGGGAGGTTTGTCAACCTTTAATTCGATATCAAATTGGGAATGGGGCTTCCACTATATTATGACTTGACAATTGACACCCTCTGAGGCCCTTGTATAAAAAGTTTGGGGAGAATGTGTGCTCTAACATTGGAAGATCGTTGCAAGCTAAGGTTTTCACAATTATTAAAGATAGGGACTGGGCTTGGCCAAGACCAAGGAATAGATATATTCAAGAAATCAATACCAGCACCCCTTCTAGTTTTACTCCTAATATTCTAAATGAGGACGGGGTGGTATGGCTTCCTTCTCGTAATGGTTTTTACTCTTTGAGATATGCTTGGGAAGCAATTAGAGTGTCAAATGGTCGGCTAGACTAGTGTAGCATTGTGTGGTTTCCTAAAACTGTTCCTCGATGGGCATTCATTTTATGGATGGCCATGCAAGGTAAACTTGCTTCAAAGGACAGACTGCTGAAATGGAGTGTGGTGGATAATGCCATTTGTGTTTTGTGTAGAAATGGGGCTCTTGAATCTCATAATCATTTATTTTTCGATTGCACGTTTTCTAGAGAGAGCTGTTTGGAAGGAGATATTGCGAAGGAACCACATTCACAGAGGCCCACTTATGTGGGAAGATAAAAAGAAATGGTTCTTGCTGCATTCTAAGGGGAAGACAAATAAGAAATCTATTCTCAAATTATCAGTGCCTGCTACTGTTTATGGAGTTTGGTGTGAGCGGAATATGAGGATCTTTCAGCAAAAGATGATGGAGGCTAATCTATTGGGCTCTAAGATTTGCAACAACATCAGAGATGCCATGATGGCTTGGCGAAATATCAATTCCATGCAGGAGAACAAGGTCTTGTTCAGGACTTGGGGAGTTCCTTTTCCACGGTTGAGTTCTATAGTAGAAGTTTAATTTTCGATTAGTTCTTTCTTTGATTGATAGGTGCTTGGTTGTATAGTTTTCTTTTCTTCTTGGTGGCTCCTTTAAGGGAGTTGGCTGAGATAGTTTTTTGTGTCTTGTTTGGACCATGCTATTTTCTTGTTTGGGGCTTATATGGAAGAGTACATTTACCGAAAAAAACATTCAACATCTCTCTCAATATTCTTTTAGCCTCCTTCCACTTGCCAAAACTACAAAGGCCATGAATCAAAGAGTTACAAGTAACGATGTCTATAAGAATGCCTTTTTGCTTCATTTCTACGAAGAGCCTTACAGCATCATCGACCATTCTATCCTTGCAAAGATTGTCAATGATCATGTTATATGTTATCGTGTTAGGTTTACAATTTCCCTTTTCCATCATCCTGAGCAACCTAACAGCTGTAATAGTATTGACCATTTTGCAAAGCCCATTAATAATTGTTCCGTGCAAACCACATTGGGCTCAATATCTCTATTCCACATTAACTTCTTAAATATCTCCACCGCCTGAGCAGTTCTATCTTCGATAAAAAGTCCATTCAACAAAGTGTTGAAGGTAACAACATCAGGTGTATAACCGCTTTTGAAGAGGCCGCCTAAAAGCGAGAAACGATAATCAGATCGATTGAGGTGGCAGTGGCAGTTAGTTGCAATGGTCAGGGTGTACAAATCTACCTGAACGCCTAGAAACTGCAACCCTTCAAAATGAGAAAGAGCCATGATGTAATTACCCAATTTCGCAATGCTCACTAAGGCTTTATTAATTTGCAAAAATGGGTGGAAATGGTTGCTTGTGGGTCATCCGATTGAGGAACTCTTCGGCGTTTGGACTTTGGAACATCACTGGGCCCCGAATATCGGTGTTTTCTCCGCACGATTTGGCGATTTTCTTGGGTTGTTTCAGGAGGAGGGTTTCTAGATTTAGGGTGAGTATGAATCAAACATATGATCCCAGTAGGAAAGAGAAGAAGAGTACCTTTCTTTGTTTGATTTTCAGATTTCACGCCTCTGATTGAAGCACCAACAATCTTTGCCATCTTCTCTCTCTCTCTCTATCTCTGGCGTGAATTGACGAAGATGATCTGGGTTTCACTGCCAAGCCAAGAGGAGCTGTTTGGAACGGGGGCAGGTCCTGTCCAGTTCACGATGGACCAGTTTGGTCCATTCGTGGGCTCTTTCCCGACTCACAAAAATATTCAAAACCATTCACCTTTTAGATCTCGTCGATTTCATTGATCACGCCAAAAATCATGTTGATCAGATATTGTTCGATATTATATGGAAATGCATTTATCTTCATATAATTGTGTCAAATGAGTTTCAATCCAGTGTTTCTCAATTTTTTTCTTACAAACTTAACACACTTAGAAATTGTATCAAACAATATTCAATCAACGTGATTTTTGGCATGTTTATTGTTCTGGACAAGTTCTAAAAAGTGAATAATTCCGATCATTGTTGTAGACCCGAACTGGTTCATAGTGAGCTGAACAGAACCCTTGCCCGTTTGGAACATGAGGAAATGATCGAAGGAAAAGAGAAAGGAAATAGTTAAGTAATACTCCAGGAGTATTTGTTTTCTTTCTTTCTGTTCATTTTCCCGAAGTTAAAATTTATCCCGGAACACAACACAAATACTCCGAACTGAGCATAGAACGACGTGCCACGCACGTCGCACCTTTCGCTAGTTTCTTGTGGACAATGCTTGCAAACAATCATAGAGGATTTAGATCCGCAAACAAAATTCAACTCGTAGAGCAAATAGTAACATTTTTAGGGAAAAATTATGGTGTCCCCTGCTATATCATATGTGGTTCCATGTTATTATGCCTTTGTGTGATTCCATGTTATGTCTTTGTGTGGTTTCATGTTATCCCATTTTGCGGTTATTTATTAAAAAAAGGTATAATGGAGGGATGCCGGAAAAAAATGAATTAAAAAAATATAAAATGTTATGTCATTTTTTGATTTATGTTATGCCATGATATGCTAAGTGGTTAAACAGCATAGCATGAACCACACAATGGCATAATTGATTTTGTTATACCAGTGTCCCTGAAGGAAAGACACCTTAGACTTATCAAACATTTTAGGGAGATGCTACGGAGTCTACCCGTTTTTGGGGGACACCATAATTTTTGGGCATGACGGGACCATTAGAAGAATAACAAAAACCAATTAACCAAGGCATAACAAAAAAGTGGGATACCTATAGACCAGTCACTGGTCCAGTCAAAAAAAAAAAGACAAGTGGGGTATTGTTATGGTTCTAGAGGTTATTCCTATGCCTTTTGGGGGTTATTGGTTATGGTATTTTGTGGTATTGTTATGCTTCTTCTACTTTTGGTTTTAGTTATACCTTTTTATGGTTTTTGTTATACTTTTCAATGGTTTCCATTACGCCCATATTGTTATGACTCACCATCAGTTATGTCATTTAATGGTTTAGTTATACGTAATTTGGGATTAGTTATACCCGTTTGACCCATGTTACGCCATTAAATTCACGTGTTATGCCTTTTTGGATTTCTTGTTACGTTATTTAGTGGTTTTGTTATGCCAATTCGTTGACCTGTTGGGGATACCGGTTTGACCGGTCAGTTTTGGTCAACTTGCATGCGTGGCTAAATCTCATCCGTCGGATTGGGGAGTTCTGGTTATGCTTTGTAATGGTTCTATTTATGCCTTGTTATGACTTTGTTATGCTTGTAATAGATTTTGGTTATGCTTCTAATAATTTTGTTATACCAAAAGTTATGTTGTCTCCAAAAGGAAAGTAGACACCGAAGTATTTCCCAACATTTTATAAACGAGAAGGGAATGACTTCGGTGTCCCCGGTCATTTTGGGGACACCGTAATTTTTGGCATAACAAAACCATTATGAGTATAACCAAAACCCATTACAAGCATAACAAAATCATAATAAGGCATAACCCAAACCATAGCAAGGCATAACTTATTTGTTATGCCTTGACTGGGTTTAGTTACGCCTTGGTTGGTTTTTTGGATATTCCTTGGTTATGTCTTGTTTGGGTTCTGGTTATGCTTATAATTGATTTTAGTTATGCTCATAATGGTAAAGTTATGCCAAAAATTACGGTGTCCCCAAAATGACCAGGGACACCATAGCTTGGATGAAGCTCTGGTGTCCCTGGTCATTTTAGGGACACCGTAATTTTTGGCATAACTTTACCATTATGAGCATAACTAAAATCAATTACAAGCATAACAGAACCCAAACAAGGCATAACCATGGAATATCCAAAAAACCAACCAAGGCGTAACTAAACCCAATCAAGGCATAATAAATAAGTTATGCCTTGCTATTGTTTTTGTTATGCCTTGCTATGGTTCTATTATGCTTGTAATAGGTTTTGGTAATACTCATAATGGTTTTGTTATGCCAAAAGTTACAGTGTCCCAAAAATGACCGGAGACACCGAAGTCATTCCCTTAAAGGTTTCCTCCTTTTTATGTGTTCACCCAGTTCAAGATCAACAATGTCTAGAAGCCTCCCTTCTCTCAACTTCCATATCTGTCAATACCTTTTCCCTTCGATCAAATAAGAAGTGAATGAAAAAAAGAAGAAGGAGTGAATGAAGGGAATGACTTCAGTGTCACGGGTCATTTTGGGGATACCGTAACTTTTGGCATAATAAAACTATTATGAATATAACTAAAACTCATTACAAATATAACAGAACCATAAGAAGACATAACTTGCTTTTTATGACTTGGTTGAGTTTGATTATGTCTTGGTCAGTTTTTTGGAACGCAAGGACGTCCTTTCATACTCCTAACTCTATGATCAGATATGAATCCTTCCATAAAAAGACGCTGCAAAAACCCAGTGGAAATACAATACAAAGGGACATTATTGCCCGCAAACACTCACCTCGCAACATGCGTATAAGCGCAAGGGGACATTAATGTGGGTATACGATACGCATCAAATCCAGACGAGCATCCTTCAAAAAAAAAAAAAAAAATCTTCCGGCAAGTCATCCTATGAGGAACGAAGTTCCCTCCGCGATTCAACTATGCCCGCACACACTCACCTTGTGACATGAGTATATGCGCGCAAGGGGACATTAATGTGGGTATACGATATATCTTGCAACTGGATGCACCTTATCCAAGAACTCTGCCGGTGACCATCTCCTGGAGGAGCAAGGCCTCCTCCACAAGAATCATCCCCAGGAGGAGCATGCCTCCTCCACAAGCTTCACCTCCGGGAGGAGCATGCTTCCTCCACAAAGCCCACCTCCAGGAGGAGCATGCTTCCTCCACAAAGTTCACCTCCAGAAGGAGGAGCATGCCTCCTCCACAAAGCCCACCTCCAGGAGGAGCATGCTTCCTCCACAAAGTTTAACTCCAGGAAGAGGAGCATGCCTCCTCCACAAGATTCACCTCGAGGAGGAGCATGCCTCCTCCACAAGATTCACCTCGAGGAGGAGCATGCCTCCTCCACAAGGTTCATCTCCAGGAGGAGCGTGCATCCTCCACAAGGTTTTTCTCCAAGAGGAGCATGCCTCTTCCACAAAGTTCACCTCCAGGAGGAGGAGCATGCCTCCTCCACAAGATTCTTCTCGAGGAGGAGCATGCCTCCACCACGAAGTTCACCTCCCGGAGGAGCATGCTTCCTCCACAAGATTCACCTCCAGGAGGGGCATGCCTCCTCCACAAGGTTCTTCTCCAGGAGGAGCATGCCTCATCCACAAAGTTCACCTCCAGGAGGAGGAGCATGACTCCTCCACAAGATCTTCTCCAGGAGGAGCATGCCTCCTCCACGAAGTTCACCTCCCGGAGGAGCATGCCTCCTCCACAAGGTTCTTCTCCAGGAGGAGCATGCCGCCTCCATGAAGTTCACCTCCCGGAGGAGCATGCTTCCTTCACAAGATTCACCTCCAGGAGGAGCATGCCTCCTCCACAAAGTTCATCTCCCGGAGGAGCATGCCTCCTCCACAATGTTCACCTCCGGGAAGAGCAAGGCGTCCTCCAAGAACTCTCCACCCACGGAGGAGTGAGGTCACCTCCGGGCACCTCACCTCTCAATTAACATTTTGAAGACTCCGCGAATACTTAAAAGCGACTCTATACACCGTCCTAGGCCGGGAGTAGGGCCTAGGTACCTCGCTCGGGACTCAAGGAGGAATGTGGCTTGGAGTCTAGAGTAAGGGGTTTGTCAAGGAGGATGGGCTTGCCCCCGGCGAGCTCTGACTTGACCGGTCCTAGAGAGAGGGGGGCATTGACCGCCATCTGACATCTCGGAAAAAGTATCATACCTACCTCCTGGCACCTCGGAGCTCATATCACGCCTACCATCTGACTTGGCAGATGTTGCGGGTCTCCATGTATCACCGAAATAGCCTCTATTGGTTCCATGATTACAAGCTCCGAGGCTTGACTTAGGACTAAAAGAGGAAAGGGGGTCAACCTCCACACTGTCCACCAATGGGGAGGAGCCTTACACCTGGCTCTCCCTCATCTCCAAGGCTCATATAAAAGACAGGCATTCAAAGGCATTCAAAGGCATTCAAGGCATTAAATACATTCTCTCTCCACTGCCATCCCTCTCTCTCTCTAAGTCCGCCCCGAGCTCTCTCCTCCTCCACCTCCAGTGGTCCCAAGCACCATTGTAGCGACCGCCATATGCCCGGAGGGCGACTTCAGGTACTCTTCCCACTCCTACCTCCCACAATTTGCAACATGTAAATTCCAATGAAGCAAAGTGACTGAGGAAAAAGTCACAAGAACATAGTAGTCTACTGTGACCATTGACCAACTATTTTCTAAATAAGTAGTAACAGCCAACAAATCCTAAATAGATGAAAGAGAAGTAAAAGCCCATGTGTGCATGAAATGGGCTTTAGTCCACCACATTTAGAAATCAGAGTTATAGTGTCTGACAATTTCATCAAATTGCAAAAGTAATGTGTCCACTAAATATAGTGATCAAGAGAATTCAGAAGAAATTCACATAAACCATCCTCCACTTAAACAATTGGCCGTATGATTCAATTCTTTCCCAACCTATGGTTCAAGCTGAAGTTGCAGTCAAAGAAGAGTCTTGAAACTTGCTGAGCAAAAGAAAAAAGAACAGTCTTGAAAATCAAGTCTGCATCAAGTCTGCATCCCTAGTCTAAGGAGAGCAAGGAGAAAGGGTCAAGATGCTAGTTGATGTTTACAAACTTCTAGCACATCGATGCCAAGGAGGAGAGTGCAAATGAAGCATTTCATAATCTATTGGACGGTTTAGGCTAAGCAGGTTCAAAAGTTAGACTTACAGTAATCTAAACAAGAGAAGCTTCTAGTAAACAAGAAAGGCAAAGCATCTAGAAAGTCATACAAGAAGTGGAGTCTAGCGAAAATATGCTCAATCAGTGATTTCCCGAAAGGACAAAAAGATGTTTATGGATTTAAATTTGATAGTCAAGAGCCACTAGATCATATGGTACACTTATTTACTAGGCTATACTAACTTTCAAAAAGTATAATAGGTTGTAATTTCTGGCATAAACATACCTTTACCCTCGAAGCCGAATGACTTAATCTATCTCTTGCATTTCATAACAATCCTTTGACATGACCCACTTTATTACTTCTTGGAGAGCAGGATCTTGTCCTTCAGTTGACCTTAGATTCACAATACAGGAAACTGTAGATGCATCTGCTGAAAACCCCTTTGCAACCATTTCCTTGAGGAGTACCAAGGCCTCAAAGGACTTCTTCCTCGCAAGAAATCCTCGGATAATAACATTGTAAGTGCAACCATTTGGAAAGTAACCCTTTTGTTCCATTTCCACAAAAAACTCTTTAGCTTCGTTCAATAGTCCTTTATAACAAAAACCTCCAATCATGATATTGTATGTCTTGACATTAGGATGTAATCCCTTGGAAGAAAGTTTATTGAAAAGATCCCTTGCATGGTCCATCTTTTTATCCTTGCATAATGCATCAATGAGGATATTGTACTGAACAACATCAATATCTAACCCGTTCCTTTCCATTGTTTTAAACAAGGACAATGCCAAAGCAATATTACCATTTTTGCAAAGCCCATCCAGCAAGATACCAAAGGTTAGAGTACTTGGAATTAGGCCAGCAGCTTGCATCTCATCAAAAAGTCTATGAGCTGCTGCACATCTGCCAATTCGAAACAAACCCTGTAACATAGTATTGAAAGTTTGAACATCAGGCCCCCTTTGAGGCATTTCTCTAAAGAGCTGCATAGCCTCGTCTATTTTCATCTTCTTGCAATATCCGTTGATCAAAATAGTATAGGCAACATTGTTAGGCTGAACCCCCCTCTCCACCATTTTATTGAACACTCTCATAGCTTCATCCATTTGGCCTTGCAAACAATATCCATCTACTAAACTACTGTATGTGACAACATCAGGGTCCACACCTCTTTCAATCATCACTTCAAGTACCTCCTCTGCTTCCTTTGCCTTCCCCTCCTTGGAAAGTGCATCCACCAACATACTAAATGTATGGACATCTGGATAAATGCCAACATTCAACATCTCTCGCAACATTCTTTTAGCCTCCTTCCACTTGCCAAAATTACAAAGGCCATGAATCAAAGAGTTATACGTAAAAACGTTTGCAAGAATACCTCTGTCCTTCATTTCTAAAAGGAGCCTCATAGCATCGTCGACCATTCCATCCTTGCAAAGACTGTCAATGATCGTGGAATACATTATAGTGTCAGGTTTATAACTTCTCTCTTCCATTATCCTGAGCAATCTAATAGCCGTGATAGTGTTGCCTGTTTTGCAAAGCCCATTGATAATTGTTCCATACATAGCCACGTTGGGCTCAATATCTTTGTTCCTCACTAATTTCTTAAATAACTCAAAGGCCTCAGCAATTCTATCTTTGATAATAAGTCCATTTATGAGAGTGTTGAATGTAACAACATCAGGTGTATAACCACGTTTGAAGAGGCTGCCTAAAAGTGAGAAACCATAATCAGATCGATTGAGGTGGCAGTAACAGTTAATTGCAATGTTCAGGGTGTACAAATCTACCTGAACGCCTAGAAACTGCAACTCTTCGAAATGAGAAATAGCCGTTATGTAATTACACAATTTCGCAATGCTCCCTAAGGCTTTATTGATTTGCAAAATGGGTGGAAATGGTCCCATTTTGGTCATCTGATTGAGGAACTCCTCAGCGTCTTGAACATCACCGGGCCCCAAATTACGGTGTTTTCTCGGCACGATTGGGTGATTTTCTTCAGTTGTTCCAGGAGGAGGAGAATTAGGGTTTCTAGATTTAGAGTGAGTCTGAATCAAACGAAAGCTCCCGGTAGGAAAGAGAAGAACAGT
>BPLS01016621.1:0-15878 GCA_019656275.1 Rhododendron kiyosumense | reverse complement strand
GAAAGAAATGGTTTTGGAATGAAGATAGATAGTATTGGTGTGGTGTGTTGTTGAAAGAGATGTGAGTAGATAAAATAAAAAAAATTACATTGTTCACTAGCATTTTTACATAACTAGTTTAGGTAAAAATTGAGTTAAAAATGCTAATGAACAGTGCACATTTTGCTATTTATCATTTTCTATTTTCAACACTACACCAATACTATCTATTTTACCTATACTCTATTAAACTATCATTTTTTTCTTTTTATGTTATGTTTTTTTTTCCATCTTTTCTATTCCAAATTTGTGTTTTAAGCCCTAATTCCTTGGCACCCAGACTCGACCCAATTCCACCCAATTTCCTTGCACCCAGATTCAAGACTTTCACTAAGGGCACAAATCATCCATCCAATTCCATGTTTTGAAGTCTTTGTAGGTACAAAACTGTAATAACTCTGAATTTCAATAAATAGAAATTTGTTTTTCTTATTCAAGTTATTAATTTTAATTGCTTGAATTGCGTTAATTCCTGTAATTTGTCATAATTACGCTTTAGCCCTTCAATTTCCATTTCTTGCACTTTAGTCCTACTTAGCAAGCCTAGTTAGTTTTTAACCATCCGGTTGGAGAAACTAAACTAGGAAGCTATCTAGTCACCGTAAAATGACCATTTTGCCCCTCATTGGAACTTTTGACCCTTTTGAACCCTAAACTAAGAATTTTAATATTCTTTTTCTTTTAATCAATTTAGTTTTATTCTTTGTCCATTGGACAATAAGTGTTAGGAAAACTATTACCCATTGGATAATAGAATCCCATTTATTTATATTAAAAGTATACTTACTTTAAAGTACTTTTTGATTATTTTAATATTAAAAGTGACCTAATAGCTATTATCAATTGGATAATAGAAATTAGGAGAATTTTTACCCAATGGATAAAAGGGTGAATCTTTCAAGGTACCATGGGGTTTATTAAACTAATCCTATCTTTTAAACCATGTGACCAAGGTACTTAATATTTAATTAAAAGGTACATGGTACCAAGATTCCCAAAATACCCTTTATTATTTCTTTAATGGGGATTCTAACCACCATTTGTACATGTGTATACTAGTATATATAGATCTAGTACTTGGTAGACTAAACTAAAGCTTTAAGTACCATATGCCTATTTATTAGTTGTTAGGAAAATTCTAGGCCTTAAAGTCTACTTTTGATCTTAAGTACTAAAGTAGATATATTTTATTTGTATGTTTGCTATATATATACATATGTATACTTGTTAGTACATGAGAGAGAGAGAGAGAGAGAGAGAGAGAGAGAGAGAAAGCCGAGAGAGAGAGAGAGGGAGAGGCCGAGAGAGAGGAAGGAGAGAGGGAGAGAGATTTGCTTGTACCTTGGCATAGAACTTCCAATGTACTTCCAATCTTTGGGATTTTTTCTCTTCCAAGCCAAATCTTAACTCCATTGTACTCCTTTGTACATCTTTCAATGGTTAAACCCTTAGATCTTGTACAATTCTCATCTCCATCACACAATTGATTCAAAGATCAAATCTAAGGACACTATAGCCATGCAACCCTAGGATTCTACCATTGATCTTCCATCAATATTGGATTTGATTTGAATTAAAAATTGGGGAATGGAGGAGAGAGAGAGGGCCGGCCATTATGGGAGAGGGGGAGCCCTTTGCCTATAAATAGAAGCCCATTCTATGCTTCAAACTCACACCTCAAAGCAATAGCTCTTCCTTCTCTCTAGAATTCCCAGCATTCTTGTTCTAAGTTCAAGAAACTTTCCTTGTTCTTGAGCGTTCTTGAGCAAAACCACCAAACCACTTCCAATACCACCCATCGATCCTTAAAGTAGTTTAGTTAAGCTTAGGAAGTTGTTTCTAGGAAAAGAAGTACAACTCTTTTCCTTTCGAAGCAATCCGAGGGCCGTTACGTCGCCGAAATCCAAAACCGACGACCAATCTTCCGTAGCCAACACCGCCTAGAAGAACGGTAGTTATCCTTACCTATTTTTCAAGTATAAAGTAATTTTACATTTCAACTCTATGTATTGTATAAGTTGTATGGTGTTTTGGAAGTAACTTTGATCGTTCATACTAAAGTAAGATAAGGTTATCTTTTAAATTTGAAAATGCATGTTTTACTTTCAAGATGTTTCAAGTATGCTAGTGGTAATAGTTGGATGATCTTATTGTGTTAATTTCAAGGCTTCGATTAAATGCATGTTTGTATGTAAAGTCCTACACGCGGAGTCTTGCATGAGAACGAGACACGAAAATCGAGAAAAGTAGAAACATGGCACCTAGAGTGTGGTTTGACAAGAAAGATGTATTTTCCAAGAATGGAAATATTTTTGACATTACATAATGACCATTTCGAGGGTATTATGTGAGTTGTGTGGGTGTGTGTCTGCCAATGGGAACCCGGTGTGGCGGAACCATTGTGAGGATACTCGGGAGACCGGAACGGCGGAACCGAGGTTGGGTGAGTAGCTTGGTTATCCGCGGTTCGGAGCCAATGCAATGTGTGCCAATGGGAACCCAGTGCGGCGGAACCATTGTGAGGATACTCGGGAACCCGGAACGGTGGAACCGACGTTGGGTGAGTTAAAAACGAGTTTTTTTGAAAAAGGGTAATAACGATATGGTTCACGATGAGTCAACACCAACGGTAGTTACAAAACAATTGTGAATGTGTTAGCACTATTGTCTTTTATCATTGCTTATGTACTTATCATGTGGAAATCAATGTTAGTATTAGAATTATACTATTGAGCCTACGTAGCTCACGGTGTTACCTTGTGGTGACCCTGGCATATTATATGGGTGGCGACGCCGGTATAATATGTCAGACTTGATAGACGAACAGGGTGAACTATTCACCTTGGAGGCATTCGAAGCCGAAGAACTCGCTAGGTTGGAGGAACAAGAGGAGCTGTAGAATAGGAACCGTAGTTCCCTTTTGTTATCCTACTTTGTATTTCAAATGCTCTTATGAGAGCCGTGTTGTAATAATGAGCAATGACTCACTTTATTTCTGTAATAAGTTATCCCTTAACGTACCTAAAATTAGGGGCGTTACAAAAACTCTTAAGAACTCAGAATCTCACAAAAATTTCAACCCCTAAGTTTTCTAAATCCCTCCCATTAACAAGAACTAGATTTCATTCTAAGAACTCCCCCTAAATTTTTACACCCCTAATTTTTTTGCTCCAGAATAGGAAGAAGAGAGGATTAACCTATAATTGAATGGAAGATGAATGGCGACGAAAGAAACCAAGAAGCTCCGATTCAGAGATGGTGCTGAAGGGTACTGGAGTTTTGTTGAGAGAGAGAGAGAGAGAGAGAGAGAGAGAGAGAGAGAGAGAGTAATAGAATAATGGGTTGCTTTTCAATAGTGCTTCACTTCTTTTACTAAAGTACTCTAGCGGAAGACACTCTACCGAAGGTTTTACAGAATCTGCTGCTGGTGAACTTTTCTCATTTTCAATAGGTAAAATAGATAAAAAGTTTTTTTTACCTTATCTGATAAACTTGCTCTTAGCCTGTTATTTTGACTAAGGTCAGGTTGTTGAAGTTTTGATGCAAAACTGTCAAATTAAACCAAACTATTTGCAGCTGTTGTGCACAATGAAATGTTTATAGACATGCAAGGGGTTCTGGAACAACTTTCAAAATGATCCTCACTCCGGCTCTCAATCCTCAAACTCATGAATTTGAGTTGGTTGAGAGATAAGATTAATCCTTTCGCGCTCCAAGATGAGTGTTTTCCGATTCTGACTTCCCCAAAAACCTCCAGTAGCACAGTCGAAACAACAACGGGTTCTCCGCCCCTCCGGGGATCGATGGAACGACTGCCTCACATTCTCACACCCGCACTCGCCCGTGCATTAGTTGGGGACGTATCTCTGTGCAACTAGATCAAAAGCAGGGCCCCCAATATCCAGCAAGTTGATCAAGTGGATTTTTTGTGTCGCTTATGAATCAGTTGTGGATAGGCCTTCATAAAGTGAACTCACTTTTTGTGACCTACTGACCGTTAAGGCCCACCAATTTGGTTCCCAACTTTCCACAAGGGGTATTTTGGTTTAATAATCCTTACAAGTTCCTAATCGAGAGAAGAGAAGACCCAAAGAAAAGCACAAAGACGGCAGTTATCGGTCGCGCTTTCTTTGCTGCGAGTGATCTCATGAATCTCGTCATTGGTTGACCGAGAGCCATTCGTTGCCAAAGAAAAGCACAAAGACGGTAGTTATCGCGCTTTCTTTACCGAGAGGTCCGAGACTGATCTCATGTAGGCATAATTACACTGAAACCATTAAAAAAATAAAAAATAAAAGCTGCCATTAGGGAAGAGAGATAGAGAGAGAGATGAAGTAAGCCCATTTTTTCCTTGGATCACATGAGTATACATATATTGAACGGCTCCGAATACAGTTACGTCCGAAAGTTACGTTCCTAGATTCTCTTTTTCTTCTTTTTTTTTTTGATAAAAAACAGCAAGATGTCTTTCACCTCATTATTAATATCCCCGGAATAGAAAATCACTCTCCCCTAATCAAGTTGACTGATTCTAGTTAATACTCGTTCTGCTTAAATAAATATGCTGATGCATAGAAAAATTATGTAGGCGGCTTGGCGCCTGCAAACAGATTCACCAGATCGAATTTCGTCACCCAAAAATAACGTAGGAATTAACCAATTCTTTTTTCAGATTTCAATACTTCAACAACGACCCAATCCACTCCGAGTAGGAGGTGTTCCAAATTCAATTCGATTAATGAAGAAGTAATGCGAATTTGACCAATACATATTTCACAAATTCGAATTAAGCTTCTAGTTATGTAATCCGGAAAACCCGATCGAACTGTAGCCGAATGCGGTCAAGATTTGATTCCTTATGTAGACCTTTGTGTGAAGCAAAAAAGTTCATGTCAAAAAGTAAGTAGATCGATCAAAAAGCTTTGTCGAACCATATTTGTTGAAAGAGAATAAGGCTCCGTTCCGAAAACCTTCTTAAAAAATAAGTACTTATTTTGCCACTTCTCATTCAAAAATAAGAAGGGTCATTCCACAAAACTCAAACAAAAAGTTCATTTCACATTTTCAAACTAAAAAATAATATAAATGAAAAAGCACCGTATTAAAGATCTCAATGAGATCTATCAAATAAGATCCATAATGGTAGGAAAATTATTTGCGTAAACACATGATTTTTGAGCTTGAAGTTGTCTTATACAAAAAATAAGACTGTTGCTATGATAATGGCTGCCAACGGAGGTAAATCGTACCGGCGGCCGCGCCGGGCCGTTTCCGGCCATCGGACGGCCAATCCGAGCAGTCCAAAAATTCGAAAAAAAACACCGAGGAGGCTTGCACGGGAATCAATGGCATCCGAGGTGTGTAGGCCAGGGTGCTTGATCCGAGCACCTCTTTTCCGTGTATATATGATCAAGCACCCTACATGGAAAAGGGCTGCTCGGATCAAGCACCCTACACACCTTGGATACCATTGATTCTCGGGATGGGCCCCTCGTTTTTTCTTTTTAGAATTTTTGGACGGCTCGGATCGGCCGTCAGGTGGCTGGAGACCGCCCGACGAGGCCGCCGGTACGATTTTCTTCCCCGGCCGGTTGGTACCTATACAAATTCTTCCAAAATAAGTACCAACCTTCTTATTTTCTGGAATAAGCCTTATTATTACACAAAAAATAAGTTCTTATTTGGTTTCCGGAACGGAGCCTAAGGGCGTCAGACTTGCTTCTTTTGCAACAAATATGATTCGTTTAAATGGATGTCTATGTTCAATGAAACGGAATTTTTACATGGACCTTTGTCACATTGAGATTTACAAAATAGGGCAAAGTACGGAATACCTCCCTGAGATATTTCTGTTTGGCAGATGACCTCCCTGGGGTTTTCTAATGACCACATCGCCCCCTATGGTTTTGGAGTAAAGTGCAAATGTAACTCTATTAACGGCAGAGAGCAAAAAGACATCGTTACACCTTTAGTTAAATAAAGCACTTTACTCTCACTTCGTACCCTTAAATTCTTTTTCTGAAAATACGCTTTTCCAGCAAACAAATTCTGGAACTTATTTCAAAACTTTTATTTCACCGATAAAATAAAATTAATAATTTTTTAATACAATTGAGTTCTCAAAAAATGTCAGGAACATCTTTTTTTTTTTTAAATTCTGGAGAAAGGTGGTTAATAGGGCGATGGAGGAGAGAGAAGCAAGAGAGAGGGAGGATTTCTGGAGCTAGCGGAGTGGCGGTGGAGATCATAGGTTACATCTACTCTCATCATAGGTTACATCTACTCTCATTTCAAAGAAATAACAGAGCTAGCTAGGTTTGGTTCGCTTTCGTATACTGCTGATCCACAGTGAAGGTTCATTCACGTTGCTTCTGAGAATTGAATCTGGTTTTTAATTACTATGTCTTTGGGTGCTGTTTAAAAAGCTACTCCAAGTGGGTGATGTTTTATTTTCTTAGCTAGCAAGAACAAACTGTTTTTATTGCGGTACTATTGGGTTACTAGATGGAGCCGGGGGTCTAGCAGGGGAGGCTACTATAAGAATTTTAGAAAATATAACTATTATATGATAAGAAAAAAAGTTATTCCCAATTTATATAGACTGGCTATTATTAGATTTTTTTTTTCCTTATTTTTTGCTATATACTCCCTCCGTCCCAAAATGGATGACAATTTTTGAAACTTGTGTTATTTTCCGTCGCTTATATCTTTCAATCTATAATATTTTTCATGAGTTTGAAAACTTTGTATAATAGAACAATTTGAAAACTATCAAACAAGATCCATATTGAATATGTTTTGAGATCCATATTGAAAGATATAAGGAATTGAAATTGGCACAGATATCAAAAATTGACATCCAATTTGGGACGTAGGGAGTAGTAGTCTTAAATCCTCTTCTTTCTTTTTTTTTGAAGAAAGAAGACCCAAAATAGTATTCCAAAACTATGTTAGTCTTTAATACAGTATTTGAACCATTTGCTTTCGAAAAATGAAAGATTAGCATCGACCCAGTTTGTTTTTTTGGTTGAATTGCTCATTTTTCCACCTGGGTTGTTTCAAAAAACAGAATTTCAACCATTTGAGTTTCTTTATTTTGTGTTCTTCGCAACTGGGTTTTTGCTGCAATTTGCTCTTGGAAACACAGAGGATTATCCTTCTTTGAACGAGGGAGATCGAGTGGCTGGCGTTTGGGAACGCATTGGAAACCCCCCACTTTAATACAGTATGTTTTTCTTTTACACACTCGAAAACCCCGGCTAAAATAAATGAATTTAGAAGTTGGAAAGAAAGTCGGACAATTGGCTGGTAATGATAACGAAGAAGTAGGAGGAGTGAAATTGGGGTATGTCTTTTTTATAGAGATGGAAAAAAGGGCATTAAGGGCCCGTTTGGATGCGGGAAAAAAATTGGGAGTATTACTCCCTTCGTCCCGGTTTATTTGTCTCCTTTTTGACTTTTTGAGAGTGTTTGACCTCTCAATGAATTGACTATAATTTTTAATTCGTAATGATTTTAATATGCAATATGGATCTTGTTTGATAGATCTCAATTAGTTTTATTATACAAAATTTTCAAAATAAAAAAATATATTATAAAATGTAAAATATAAGTATAATTTTGAAAGGCACGTATTTCGACAATTAGACAAACAAACCGGGACGGAGGGAGTAGTTAATAAGGGGAATAAGATAGTAGGAGTATTAGTTAATAAGGGATGATTCACATTGATGTGATGTTTATGTAGGAGGATTAAATAGTAGGTTGTTTGGATGAAATATTAGAGAAGATGGATTAAATAATACTTAGTTTGGATGAAGAATTAATAGGGGGTATAAGAAATGGTGGATGATATAAAAAGTTGTTAAATTACCCTTTTGCCCTTGTGCAATCCCTTAATTATTCTTTCAGAATTTAAGCCTTAATATTTATTTCTACTAATAAATTAACAATTTAGTATTACTATTAAAAAAAATTTATAAAATTTGGTTTTTAAAAAAAAATTAAGTGTTCCAAATTTCAATCCGTTTGAACCGGTGCAAAGATCTTAGTTTTCTGATCATTTTATCCTAAATGATCATAATTAAATTTTGACTTTAGGGCTCTCGTTGAATAGCCCTAAAAAAGTCGTAAAATCAAATATCTTTTAGGGCTAATCAACGAAAGCTCTAGAGTCAAAATTTAATTATAATCAATTAGGATAAAATAATCAGAAAACTAAGATATTCACAACGGCTCAAACAGATTAAAATTTGGAACACTTAATTTTTTAACCATACGGACCTTAGCGTGTGGGCTACGTGCCCTATTGGTCCACTTTCTTTAGACCTTAGCCCAATTCTCTGTTAATGAAGAAACCATCCCACAACCTAGTATAGTTGACGTAATGTAATACTCCACTCATGATATTTAATGGGGAAAAATGACGGTCCAGGACGTGTTTTGATAATTAATACTCGTTAAGGACAAATTAAAAATATTTGTTAATGCTGAAAATATCCTTGGCAGCATGACAAGTATCAATTATCAGAACACGTCATTGACTGTCATTTTCCCTATTTAATTAGTGCCTCTCATAAGGAAAGAAAAAAAAAAGAAGGCATTTGGATCAACAGCTGTACTCAGACGCATTAAGGTTTCAAATTCTACTCTCTTTTTTTGACCGGAAAGGAAACGCAATTTATATTGATACAAATCAAATACAAATTGCGCAGCTCATAGGCCGAAAAACAAAAAATACAACAAAATAAGAACAAAAAACAGAAACAACAAGAACAAAAAACAAAAAGGAAAGATCGCTCAGCTTCGATGTTGGACCTAACACTCCGCTCGTGGAGGTGGGTGGAGGATCACCATTGGATCTGGTCCAACCATTGGATCTGCATATGGATTGCATCTTTGACGCTTTTATCGTCGCCGCTAGAGAGCCCAAGAACACTGTTTTTCGGATCGATTCAAGAGCCAACACCAAGATCTAGAACTCCAGATCTGGGCCTCCGAGTTCAAATATAATGAGGAGAGTGGGAGAACTATTCTTTCGAAAGATCAAGAGAGCGTCAACCATCCTACAACCATAGAGGGAGGAGATGAGGAGGAGGAGGGAAGAAGATGGGAGGATAAAAGATGGGGTAGCTGCCTGGGAGGAGGGGAACAAGAAGGGGGATGGCAGCAGCAGAGAAAGGAAAAAAAGGGGAAGAAAGCTTTTTTTCTATTCCTAGAGAGAAGCTCTTCAGAACCTCCTCCTCTCACTTAAAATTCTACTTTTACGGCCCATTTGGATGCGGGTAAAAAATTGGGGGTATTAGTTAATAAGGGAGGGCCCACATTGATGTGATGTTTATGGATGGGGGATTAAATAATATGTTGTTTGGATGAGGTATTAGAGAAGAGGAATTAAATAGTACTTCGTTTGGATAAAATATTAATAGGGGGTATAAAGAAGGGTGGATAATGTAAAAAACTGTCAAATGACCCTTTTGCCCTTGTACGGTATTAAATTAGATTAGTCATTAAATTAAATATAAAATTGCAAAATTTAATTACTTTTTCATAATTAAACAACAATAATTCAGTTTACTAATTAACTAATTAATTTAATACCAAAAAAAATTAAAAAGCATTTTAAAGCATTTTTTCAATTTCATTTTTTTAGGGGGGAAATTTTAATACCCTTCTTTAATTTAGATTTTATAATTTAATAAAAAAAATATGTATTTGAGTACTCCCACGTCCCAAATTAATTGTCTTTCGTTCCATTCTAACCGGCTAAAAAATGAGTTATATTTTTAAATTGGGACGAAAGGAGTAATTGATTATGAGTTGGGAATATGAGAGCACATGGTCACACATGCACATGATAATTTTTCTTTTATTTTTCCCCTCATTCTTATCACTTTCACAGTTCCAGCCTTCCAGGCAGTGCTTGAGAGAGAGAGAGAGAGAAAGAATAGGAAAAGAAGACGAAGAGGCTGAGAACAAGACTAAGAAGAAATATGACACTCCCTTTCTCCGATTCCGGCTGAACATCATAGGTTCGATCTCCAATCTGCTAGTATTCCTCTTGTTCTTCTTCTTTTTCTTCCTGTTTCGCTGTCTGTTGCAGTAGATGAGAACCCAGGAGGGTTCCTGGTTGGGGGTTGGGGGAGGGGATTAGGAGGGGTAAAATCGTCCAAGAAGGGGGGGATAATTTATGGACACCTCATTGCCCTCTTCTCCCGTCTTCCGCAAGAAAAGGGATAAACAAAGACTTCTGAGTTTTGGCTTCCCAAACCAGGTCTTAGAGATGGGCCCAGATCTAAGGGAGAGGTTATAACTTACCCCCTTCCTTCTCCGGCATCCAAATGACCCCTTAAGAAGAGGAAGCTATACCCTTGCTAATGGATTAAGAGGAGATTAAAATAATGTAGATTCTTTTAACACGCTATGAAAAAAAAAATTTCTAATATTTTTTTCAGATGTACCAATAGTTTTTCGAAAGTTGACTATCCATTCTAGACCTAGCAATTCGAGCACATTAGTCTCGGCGTGAAAGTTCTGCCTTTGGCTGAACCAGAAGGGGAAGTAGTTGAGGTACATGTAAACTGGTCTGGATTTTCTGACTGTTGAAGAAAAATACTTTTTAAGGATTTGTGTTTTTCTGTGACCAATTGTGATTTTTTTGGTTCGTAATCGATTTTCACAATTACCTGCCTTTTGTCTAACCACGTTCACTTTTCGTCCTCCTCCATGAAATCTAGGCCTCGTTTGATAAGTGAGTTAGATGTGGTGGGATTGGTAATGAGATGGGATTAGGATTGGTAATGAGATGAGATTGCTAATGAGAAGGTTAATCCTATGTGCATTTGTTTTGCACCGGATTAGAAGAGAAGATTGTTATTTGTATGTTTGTTTTACATAGGATAGGATTGGATTGAAAGTTTCTATTTCCATTTTTACCCTTATACAAACAAGGGGTTATAAAAAATACCCAGTGGTTATATAGAATTGCTCCATCTAATTGAATAAACTATGGACAAATAAGCACAAAAAAAATATCTGAAATTTATTAGCCCAAAAATCTGGTATCAGTTTTCATTACTTTTACTTGCTCTTTTATTTTTATTTTTTCTTCTCATATTATATGTTATTTTCTATCCTTACTCTTTAATATTAAATATGATAAAATTGTTTCATTCACTGAAGTGCACCAGTGCGTATGGCCTCCCCCCCCCCCCCCCCAAACCGTGAGTTCACTACTCCAGTACAGACAAGGGTACTCTCGCCATTTATTGAAAATATCATGAGCATTGATGTAATTTCGCGCGAGATAGCTTGGGATAGGATTGATAATACCTGGTCCCAGGTGGTATTACCAATCCCATGAAAAAGGGGTATTAGTAGTCCCTTGTTACTAATAATCCCAACCTATTTTTTGCAATCAAACATTGAGTTAGAAAACCCATAGGATTGATAATCCTATCCCAAGGGCATAACTCACTTATCAAACACAGCCCTAAAGTAATAACTACTATATGTTTATGTGTGAAAAGTCGTGCATATGAAAGGATAATTTTATCAATACGGGGAGGGATCTAGAACAAAATTTTTGTCAAAACATTTGACACTAAATCTTAGCTATTAATTTCGACGGTTGAGATTAAAAATTAAAAGACACACGTACACTCTCTCTCTTCCCACATCCAATCTCACATGTTCTCCCCTTTCTCTCTCTCTCTCTCTCTCTCTCTCTCTAGTTCTGTGTTTGCTCTCTATCTCTCTCTATGCTACTCTCTCTTCCCTCGTTCAATCAAACGAGTCACACTTCAGTTGTGATACGAAATCAAAGGACTACCAAAACATGCAAACCCCTTGCAACATCCAGTGTATAATTGTAGAGATCCCTTTCATCCATGGTCAACACAAACATTAAAACCCAATTTAACTTCTCTTGATAAATTCTTCCCCATTCAAAGAGACAGGAGAAAAAGATTAAGAAAATTCAAGCCAGTCCCATTTTTCTTCTGTAATCTTCAAAATTGTATGGCACGATCACAAATTTCCCAACTAATAATAGTCCGACAAGTGAATGGGATATCGGCCTAACTTCTACTAGAAAACCAAAATTCAAAAAAGAAATTCTATTAGATCTTTCTGTTATTCTTCTTTATGTACGTTTCTCTTAGCTTCCATTTTGTTCAAACGAAGAAAAAAGAAAACCAAGCCAATTTATGTTTTTCACAAGCAGAAAGCACTCAGGCAGATTTCATTCGACGCCGGAGGCCGGAAGTTTAGTAGTAGATGCTCAACGGTGGGAGTTTCCGAGCGATGGGGCATGATGGAGTAGCAGAGAGAGAGGGAGCGGGAGGAGAACACGTGAGATTGGATGGGGGAAGAGAGAGAGTGTGCCTTCTATTTTTAATCCCAGTTGTCCAAATTAATGGTTAGGATTTAGTGTCAAATGTTTTGTTCCTAGATCCCTTCCCTATATGTGTACTAGCGCATGCCCGTGCCTGAAGGCACGACTTGGACATTCAGCACACATAATTAAATATTGAACCAACTAAAACGCATAAAACAAACTTGAACGCTTAAAACTTAATCAAATAAAAAAATACCATCCAAAACAATACCGATAAAACTAAAAAATGATACACATTAACGAAAATGCCTGCCTCGATGAGACTTCTAAAATGAAAACATAGAAACATGTGAAGACTAAAAATCTTGAAGAATATTGATCCTTTTGTGCTTCAAGACTTCTCGATCTCAATCCTAGAAAAAAATGATATGTCAACAGAAGCACAGTTAGTATGCCAAGTTATTTGTTTAAGGGAGGATATGTCAACTAAAGTAGAATACTCTATAACTCATTGTACCTGGTATGATAAAGTAGACTACAACAGAATTTCATGGTAAACAATATTGGTAGTGGAATCTGTTTCTTCTTCCGGGAGAAGGACAGTTATACGGTCAAAAGACGTGCACCTTGATAATGCCACAGATAGTTGCCCATGACTAAACACAGGTGTGCACAAATCAACCCCAACAAATTTCACTGATTGTCCTTGTGATTTGTTAATAGTCATAACATATGCCAAGCGAACTGGAAATTGACGTCTTGTCATATGAAAAGGAAAATCTGAAGATGATGGTGATAAAGATATTGTTGGTATGAAGGCCAATTTGCCAAATTTTTCGCCTGTTAAAATCTTAACTTCAATAATACGGTAGCCGCACCTGACAACCATCATCCGTGTGCCATTATAAAGTCCATCATTTGGGGCAATATTTCTTAACAATATTATAGGACAACCCACTTTCAACTCTAGCTTAAAAGGCGGTAGCCCAGTAGCAATATTTCTTAAAAAATGTATACGTTACGTGATACAGAGCCCAAAATAGAGTATCCGTACTTCATAGACGACGGAGTAGGCGGAAAGTATGAGAAAAAAGAGAAAAAAAATAGTGTTTGTATAAAGCAAAATAAACTCACCTCAAACTGTAATGAGAAGAACGTATTATTTTTCCTTAAAATCAGTTTCTTATTTAAAAAAAGGATTCAATTGGGCCTAAATAACTATCGTGATTTAAAAAATAAACTGGTCTATTTTTTTCTTAAAAACAGTTTTTTATTTAAAAAAAAGATTTAAACATTTTCCTCTTATTTCTACGTGTGAAGACGCTCCATAGATTCGAACCCACCCTGTTAGATAGGAGAAAAAATTGAACCAAAAGGAAATGGGTAGCATAGAAGTACCCCAAAACTATTGACTCAATTATAAAAAGGGAGATAGAGAGAACAATTTTTATATTCAATTAAAACAATGGAGTCATTCACCTCAATTATTGTAGTCTCGGAAGCAGAGTTTGGTGATTTTCGGTGGTATGGTTGTATTGTGACTGAGGTTGAGAGAGAGGGGGATGGGGAAGGATCGAGAGTGGGAATCGAGTAAAGAGAACTGGAAAGAAAATGTTTAGGGAGAGAGAGAGAGAAATTTCCCTTACCCAATTTTGGCTGATTATACAATTTTCGGAATATACAAATTAACTAACTTAATAAAAACGTCAAAGCATATCTTCCTTAATTTAATTATGGATTCCAATTTGTATAACTTCCTTAATTTGAGAGAGAGAGAGAGAGAGAGAGAGAGAGAGAGAGAGAGAGAGAGAGTTTCCTTATTATAGATTTCCGGCAAGTTAGTACTCGGAAATGTTTTGTTTCCTTAATCAAAGGCATGTAAAGGCATGAAAAGAGATTTAATGTGAGAATTGTATTACCAATCCAACGGTGAAAAATATGTACCATTCAATGGTTCAAAATGTAAACCACCCTCCCATATTATATAGACTAGCGCATGCCCGTGCCTAAAGGCACGACTTGAACATTTAGCACACATAATTAAATATTGAACCAACTAAAACGCATAGAAGAAACTTGAACGCTTAAAACTTAATCAAATAAAAAAATACCATCCAAAACAATACCGATAAAACTAAAAAATGATACACATTAACGAAATTGCATGCCTCGATGAGACTTCTAAAATGAAAAAATAGAAACATGTGAAGACAAAATCTTGAAGAATATTGATCCTTTTGTGCTTCAAGGCTTCTCGATCTCAATCCTAGAAAAAAAATGATATGTCAACAGAAGCACAGTTAGTATGCCAAGTTATTTGTTTAAGGGAGGATATGTCAACTAAAGTAGAATACTCTATAACTCATTGTACCTGGTATGATAAAGTAGACTACAACAGAATTTCATGGTAAACAATATTGGCAGTGGAATCTGCATGTTTCTTCTTCCGGGAGAAGGACAATTATACGGTCAAAAGACGTGTACTTTGATAATGCCACAGATAGTTGCCCATGACTAAACACACAGGTGTGCACAAATCAACCCCAACAAATTTCACTGATTGTCCTTGTGATTTTTTAATAGTCATAACATATGCCAAGCGAATTGGAAATTGACGTCTTGTCATATGAAAAGGAAAATCTGAAGATGATGGTGATAAAGATATTGTTGGTATGAAGGCCAATTTGCCAAATTTTTCGCCTGTTAAAATGTAAACCACCCTCCCATATTATATAGATATATATAATCTAGATCAAGTCCAAATTTCTTTCCGTCCGCACCTCCCCTTTCCCAATCGAATTTTGATGATTCGAGCCGCTCAATGTAATCAGAACGTGATTTTAAGGGTATTCGCAGGAAATCGCGAAAAAAAAAAAAACATCGGATAGGGTTTCATCTGAATAGTTTTTGTTTGTATTTTATTGAACGGTTCAATGAAAAACTACTCAAATCAAACCCTTCCCGGTGTTTTTTTTTTGGTCGATTTCTCGCAGTTACCCTTAAAATCACGTTCTAAATACATTGAGCGGTTCGGATCATCAAAATTCGATCGGAAAGGGGAGGTGCGAACGGGTGTGGATGGAAAGGGATTTGGACTTGAATCGGACTGATATATATATTAGCGGAAGAAACTTGAAAGTAAGAAAGTACTGTGAAAAACTACAGATTTGATAGAGGAAAAAAACATAATTACGTAATAAGTTGTTTGTTCTAAGAAAGAAATTATATGTGTTGATCATTTTAAAGATTTTTAGATCCTTATTTCACCGAAAAATATTTTACGAAAATATTGTATACACACATCCCAACCACACCCCACATGATGTTTCCGTTGTTGATGCAACTAATCAAAGTTTACACTATTCAACGTAGAAGACTAATGTGGATGATCACCTAATTTCATAATTATTATTTCATAATTACACAATGCTTGATTGCCTGCATCTTGGGTGGGAATGATGACGTGGATCATCATCGCCTAATTTCATAATTAGACAATACT
>BPLS01016620.1:0-11805 GCA_019656275.1 Rhododendron kiyosumense | reverse complement strand
TAATAGAACTACCTTTAGATCCGCATGCTATAGTGTACCTCAACTTATCCCACTTCTCTTGACCTTCGTCCCATACATCATCTAACACAATTAGATATCTTTTCCCATTCAACATCTCTCGAAGATTTTTCTGTAGAGAATTGAAGTCTAACACTTGACAAGTCTTCCCTGATATGGATTCTATGGTTGATTTCATCACTCTTTTAAGATCGAAATCTTGAGAAACATAAACCCATATCCTAAGGTCGAAGTGGATCTTCATTCTCTCGTCATTGAAGGCAGCTTGTGCCAGCGTTGTCTTCCCGAGCCCTCCCATACCGATTATAGGATACACAGAAACCTCATCCCTCTCAAGTGCATCCTCCAACAAAACTTTTATGATCGTTTCTTTATCTTGGTTTCTCCCAATTAGTTCTGGTAGAGTTAAAAGGGAGCCAGTTTCACGACTTTTAGTGAATTCATCACGGTTCTCCACTACCATGTTATGAAGGTGGAACTTGTTGCGCTCATCAGCGATTGCAGCTAATTTCACTGAGATCTCTTTCATCATATGCCCTATCCTGCGACGGAATTTAACATTTTTGTAAGGATATAACAAAGAAGTACCAACCTTCTTCAGAGACCCAAAACTTTGTCCTTTGGATTCCCATCGGAGGATTTCCGTGGAGCATTCATCCAAGATGTCATCGACCTCGTAAGCAGCACCTTTGAGCTTTCGTAACCAATCTTGTATTGCTCTATCTTCTAGGTGATTTCTCTCTGCATCTTCGAGGACAGCCTCTATCGTGGAGAGCGTGCTTGATAGCTTTGTCATCTCTTTGTCAACCCCCCAAAGCAATCCCACCTCTTTTTCAACCAAAGGTTGGAGAGTTGTGAGCAAATTTGCAACGAGTGACAGAGCCATATTCCCTTGTGTATTTTGGACGATCAAAGGTAGGCTCAGAGTTCTTGCAAGCTCAAAGTTGTTGGATAAGTTTTGCAAAATGAATGGCCCTGGTGATCTCTAAAAAGAAATGTTTTCAAGGTATTAAAAAAATTGAAGGTTTTTCTATTCTATACAAAACAAGACTTGCAAGATACAAGTCAACAAGAAGTCAAGTTGCTACCTTTCTCCCTCTGCCACGACCCACCCATGTGCCTCTCTCTCTCTCTCTCCCACACACATCACTTCACCTTTCCCATGAGAATCCTTATCCACTGCGGTCGAATCTACAGGACACCGTTCCCTCATCAAATCAAAACCGTTTAGACTGGATTCTATGCCAGGGGCAGAGCTGTGTGGTGGGAAGTGGCACGTGTCACCCGTTCCAAAAATACTATATATTAAAAAAAAATATTCATAGGAAAGGTATAAATAAAATATGTGAAGATCGAATTCTAAATATAGGCGTGCTTTGGTTTACTGGTCTAGGCACTTGCACTTGAGTGCCACTCCCAATTCACGATATTTCGATTTTCATACTTGTATCATAATTATTTATTCTTCAAAAACCACATACCACAGTTTTTTTTTGACATACAAACCACAGTTCCAATTTAAGACTTATGTTTATTTGAGTTTTGACTGATGGAGATTAAACTATGCTCCAAGTCTAAGACTATTTTTAATCTTTTGTATAAATTATTGCTTATTGATCCATACCATCAAGGACAGAACCAGGATTTTACCCTAGTAGTGACGAAATGTATTCTAAAATAATCTAGTAGTGGCGAGACTACATAAGTTGGACATAATTTTTTTTTTACATATAATAATTGCATTTTCTAAAATTCTTATCGTGGCAGTCGCCGCCACTAGACCCCCTGATCCCATCCTTGCATACCATCAGTCCACATTCCATAGGTTTTTCTATTCTACAAAAGAAGACTTGCAATGCAAGACGCAACGACTTTTCTGAAATAACGTGGAAACAGATGCACTAGCAGCATCTTCACATCGGACGGCTTGGATGTACCGAGCAGGCACCACGTGGTATCCACCGGTACTGAAAAACTTCTTCCCTTCCTCACCCACCTCACCTCGTTACTGAGAAAACTACTCCACAATCTAACTAGAGGTCAGGAGTTTGAGTCTTCTTACATGTGTGTAGGTATTCTTTAATTTGTACTCCATATTGTTAGAGTTATTTCTCCCTTTACTGGGCTTGTAGTTGAGTATCCTGTTGGTTCAGTTGTTGAGCTGGTTATGTTATGGACTCTCACACAATGAATGTAATGTCTCGTAATTTGTACTTTGTACTTCATACAAGACATAATGATCCCGATTGGAAAAAAAAAAACTTCTTTCTTCTTTACATCTCTACAATCTAAAGACATTAAAAGATGAATTGGGTACTAACCCTCAAATCTTATTTCACTAGTACGATCAGTACTAATCGAAAGGGTACTAACCCTCAATTCCCAATTTGCTGACAGAAAATTGAGCAAAAAATTGATTAAGTCTTTATCAAATCTGACTAAGTTGAATTTTTACAAAGACCCTTTAAAAATATGTTTTAAAAAAATTGAGCATCTACAATCATTGTATGGAACGCTAGAATGAATCCCACGAAATACAATAGAAATTTGGTGTACGCCAAATGGCACACGCATAGTAGGGCTATGGATTAAAACGAGCCCAAACACAAATATTTAAAACATAATTTCGGATACAACTATGGCCAAAATTAATAGATGCACATAAATTTACATACATCAAGCGATTTGCGACCCAATTTCTAGAATTGTGGAGTGTATCCCTGGACTTTGTGGGTTACAATTGGAAATTGGGTAGAAAGGAATGAAAATGTGTTTCTTTTACGTGCCAACAGGGCCAACAAGCTACTAGAAGTCTAGTAGGTCCCATGGTTTAAAGTGAAACCGCGTGAAGGTACAGAACGCGTTTTATCCGCCTTTACCCATTTGATAAACACGGGGAGGAAATTATGTCCCCAAGAAATCACTTTTCCTAGGGCAAATTACCGAAACCATCCACAAGGTTTTTGCAAATTATAAACTGCTCCCTCGCGTTTGAGAATTACAAATTACCCCCTGTTGCATAATGAATTACCTCCTTACATGATGTACGTTAGGAAATTCGACAGACTAAATTTGACACAATCAAATCCTAATTATAATGTACTACACTGTTATTTATAGCTTGTGAAAGGCTAGAGGTGTGTGAAAATAGCCTTTTACAAGCTTAGAAAAAACAGTTCAGTCCATTATAATTAACATTTGATGATGCCAGATAGATTCCGTAGAATTTTCTAGCTGCTGCACATGACAAGAGTAATTTGTTATGCGATGGGAAAAAGTAGCAATGTTTCAAACGTGAGGAGACAATCTATAATTTCTAAAAACTTTGAGGTAATTTTGGTTAGATAACTGAAATCTCCAATGACCCCAAATAACTTAATAGTACCTAGAGGTTAAGGCATGAGACTTATGAGGTTTGACGAAAAGAAGTTTCATAAAGACGTGATCAATTTCATTTTATAATGTAAAATGAGTGGTAAATGTATTTTAAACTTAAACCTTATACTAGTTCACAAAATCTATTTTTTACTTATTCATGTCTGTATCGATATGCGATCAAACGACTAATTCTTAACAAATGTACTTTTTTTATGTGTTTTCTATAAGATAAATGGTTCGAATCTTAGATGTTGGTCAGTAAGGTCACAAATATAGTAATGGAGAACTACGGAGAAGCCAATCACAATAAATACTTATGGCATTGGATAAGAGGATCTCTGTAGTGACTAAATACATTGATGGGTGTAGTGCAATTTCATGAATTTTATAGGGATTTCATGATTGTAATATGGATAATTAGTTTGGAGGTTTGTTGAACTCTTCATTTTTATTAAAATGAATTTATTCGAACACTGATTACATCATGATCAAGATAAAATTTTCTTACTGTCCATTGTGAGAATTATACTACCATCCCTTAGAGGGACTAGACCGTGCGGTTTGGCCTGATTGTGGGACCTTTTGGGCTCGCATTAATGTTCGAAAAAATTTACTTTTTGAATTTCATAGAGAATTATCAGCCACGCCAAAAGTCATACCAATTGGATATCATTTGATATGTTTTTTTTGAATTGGAATTCCTTTTCTGAAATATAAATGAGTTCTCAAATCATATTACACGGTATCCTATCAATATAATTTTTACCACGATTAATATTCTCGACGAGATCTTGATAATGACCGGTTACGAACTTACGATAAACAAAAAAAAAAACAGGACCCAAAAAGTCAGTCAACATACCAAACCGATGGACTGGCGCTGTTCAAATACACGCGGTCATAGTAAAATGAGTAAATTACACTAAGCCCCCCTCAACTAATCCATATTTTTACTTAACCCCCTCAGACTAGAAAATCCGATATTATGCACCCTCTAACTATCCAGAGTTGACACTTAACCCCCTTCTGTTAGGTTTCCGTCTATATGGAAAACGGAAAAAAGCAGTCAGCTTAAAAGGGGTGTGTTAAGATCGAGCACCAACGCATGTTGGATTCCGTTGATTCCCGTGTCAGCCCACTTAGCTTTTTTTTTAAAAAAATTTGGACGGCTCGGATCGGCTGTCCGGTGTCCATCAGTGCATTTTCCCTACAGTATCAATATCATTTTCGTTAATTTTTGGCTTTAGGACTATCGTACAACCAAACGGCCAATCCGAGCCGTCCAAAATTTTTTTAAAAAAAAAATCGAGTGGACTAGCGCGGGAATCAACAGCATCCGACGTGCATAGGTGCTCAATCCAAACACCCTATTTAAACTTACTACCTTTTTTCGTTTGCCATATGGACGGAAACCTAACAGAAGGGGGTTAAGTGTCAACTTTGGATAGTTAGAGGGTGCACAATGTCGAATTTTGTAGTCTGAGGGGGTTAAGTAAAAATAGGGATTAGTTGAGGGGGACTTAGTGTAATTTACTCTAATAAAATTTGACTTAAGGAATGACCATTTCATTCAATCCGATCATTCCGGCTCTGATCGCCATCCCAAATGGGTTAGGAATTCTGTGATTTTTTACGGGGATCAGATAGGATATGGGAATGATTTTTAAAAAAATCTGAGACCGAGTCGCTGCGCAGGAGGTGGGTATGTGTTTGTCCACGCTCCAAAAGTCGAATCCCATCCCCCTCAAAGCAATATCCATTTGACCCTGGGCGCCAGGTTCCGCACCACCCCTTCCAGGATGGCCCTTTCTCTCTACACCTCCGCGCCAGGCCGGCCAGGCTACACTCCACCTTCCAAGATGGCTGTTTCTTTTCTCTCGAAATTGATTTCCTGATTAACACGGGGATTTCTTAATTTCCGTACATCTCACATAGAGCACCACACTGGTAATTAAAAAAAATTAACTCCATCGAACATTTATACATATGTGAACAGATTGTATAACCGACCTGGAATCTCCACATGATTTTGAACATTTGCTTATAAATCCTAATCAAGTTTAATTTTTTCATAGATTTTTTTATGTGAGATGTGCGGAATGAACATTTCGGATGGACAGTTGTATGGGGAGGTCAGCTGAACACACGGATGGATACTTGTATGAAGGTAAGCTAAACAATGCCCTGCTGATTATCATGCTATGTGCATATTGATAAACATAGCGTCTCAAGATTTTCAACACATTTACATGGAGATAATGGTTTGGTTAAAATGCCAACAAAATTTTATTTTCAAACTACATTGTTTCAAATTAATCAATATTGGGTCACAATTTCTATAGTTAAAGGTCAATATTCTAGACGAGATCTAAAAATACAACGGAAGTGATTATATCGAAGTGGGTCCGGAAAAAATGCACATTTGCCTATACCATGATTATTTTGTTCAGTTGACCTCCATACAACTAATGATCCAACCCTTACAAGCCTTAATGTTTTGGGAATCATCCTAAGTCCATAATGGTGATCCAAAATGCTCATTCCGTACATCTTATAGAAAACAACATCTACGAAAAAATTGAGCATGGTTAGGATATCGAGAGCTATGTAAACAAATTAAACAAAATGGAAGGTTAATTTATGTTTAAAATCATGTGGACCATCTAGGTTATAATACAGTTTGTTCAAATATCTACAAATGTTCGACCGAGGTAATTTTTTTTACTAATATGATGTTCTTTGTGAGATGTACGGAATGAAGGCTTCGGATCACTTTTGTGAGTCCTGAGTGGGACCCAAAACTTGATGATTTGGATCTATTTTTTACCATGTTCTTTTTTCAGGTCACCACTTTTAGGAAGACTAGAAATAAACCTATCCAATAATCATGTGGTGATGAAGAACGTCAACAGAATTGTTGATTGTGTTCTTTTGGCATTTATTTTTATTTGCTCTTTCTTCGTAATAAACAACGTAGCAGCAAAGAATTTCTTCATGGATCTGCTTACACAAAGTGCGATTACAGTGATTCTTTGCGCAGATACGATAAAATGTATCTTTAGTGTTTTCATTTCTTCTTCCAAAAACATCGGAGTAGCGTCGAAGATTTATGTGTGATTGAAGGAGTCTGGGTAAACATACAGCCGTATATGTCCTTTCATGTTAAGGATACTTTTGAATTATGTCAGTATATGATATGGTTTGGCATAACACGTCTTCCAATGGACAGATGATTGTCCAGGAAGTGAACTTTCTCGAGTCAACATTTCTAACAGAGCACAATCAAACTTGACCTTTTGAAAATACAAACCTCCTCACGTATAGAATTCATAAGCAGATGATGACAAAGTTTGCATACAAGAAGACTGAATTTGGCAATGCGAATTTCGTACATTAAGGGTTGATTGTGTAAAATTGTATTTATCTTGCACTACCAACTTCAATCTTCTCCTTGTGTCCAAAATTCGTCATCATGTGCTTTATAAGTCCGGCCGTTTTGTGAGGAGGTTTGTATTTTCAAAAGATGAAGTTCACTTGTGCTTGGTTAAAAATGTAAACTCAAGAAACTTCACTCCTCGAACAATCATCTATCCATTGGAAGACGTGTTAGGCCATATCATATTATAAACTAACATAATTTAGATTTATCCATGACATAAAAAGGATATACAGGACTGTAGGCTCACCCAATCTCCTTCAATAACGCATTCATCCCCAACATTAATCGGGTGTTGTTGGGAGAAGAAATGAAAACGGTGAATATGCATCTTTATCAATGCACAAAGAATCACTAGGATCACACTTTTTGTAAGCGGAACAATGAAGAAATTCGTTGTCGTTATGTTGTTCATTATGAAGGAGCAAATAAAATAAAGGCCAAAAACAACAGAATTAACAATTTTGTGGGCATTATTCATGACAGCATGATTATTGAAAAGGTTCATTTCTAGTTTTCCTAAAAGTGGCCGGTAACCTAAAAAAGGAACGTGGTAAACATTACTATTAACTACTGGTTAGATCAGTTAAACGTTATCATCGCCCAATATAAATAAAAACACTACCATATTAACCGCAGCGAATATATAATTCCCTCCACGTGCACTTGGGTTCGAGCCCCTCCGGTTGTAAAAAAAAAAAAAAAGCTAAAGAGACATGTGGAGGGCCCTGTGCTAGCTGTGCACATAGGTAGTGCTGTAGTGATGGTCTAGCCTCACAGACAGTAGCTATGGCTCTAACTAGACATTCCACAGTGGGTCGGGAGCCCCTATGGTCTCGCCCAAGGGGGTTGTTACACCGGTCGCCCCCTCCTACCCTTTCGATTTTTATATATATATATATAATATCAAATCGATATGTTCTTCGCCACGTTTGATAGGATTAAAGAAGAGAAGTTAAAGTGTTGGATTATTTTTCCATACTGAAAACCTAATTAAACAATTTGAGAGATAAAGTAAGGTGGGTACACAACACGTAATGTAAACTAACAAAAAAACACATATCGCGGTGTAGGTAAACTGGCTTACATTTACTAAGTATTTACATACTTATAGCAAATAAAAATCTCTAATGTATATTTTACAAGAACGTACAGACACTGTTACAAAATTATAAAGTTCATATACGCTTTCATTGAAATTCTCTCTAGAACAACTGATTCATGATACAACTTCAACATCGTACCGCATAGCATAAAAATGGGTCATTTATCAACTTCAACAAAAAAAAACAAGTCAAAAATTTTAAATTTCTAGAAAGTCCTTGCATAGATTCATTGTACTAAGCATTCAATTCCTGTATATCAAATAAACCATCCCAGCCAATTATTAACTAAATTAGTGAAACCTTACCTTAATCAAGCAATTCGAAAATATAGAGAACTCCAAAGTAATCCGATGATGATTTTCCTTGAATAGGAAGCTCTTGTTGTTTAGAAACAACTTTAATACTTAGAAACAAAGTTGGGATGTTTTCCCCAGCCAAGCTAGACACAAAACTGATTTGCTTTTGAAAATTACTCAAAACACCTTGCACACCACAATGACTTTGAATCCGAAAATCTGCTAAATTTTCTTAAGTGATTGCATAGATCCCTTTGACAATATTACCCAACAGCTTCCCAAGAATGCGTCTATTTTTTTACACTACTTTTCTTTTTTCGGTAAGACTATTATTTTTTACGACTCCTTATAATTTTTTATATCGAAAAAAACTCAAAGTCAGAACCAAGAAACACAAAAAACATGGACACACAAACAAAATTACGAAAAGAATCACAAGAATATTAACGCTACTTTACTTTTCTTATTTCATGCGGTAGAGCATGCAGAGCCACAGGGTACAAAAATGTGGAACCGAAAGCTTCGACACCCTAGCTCTCTGTCGCATATCAACACCCTCGCTGTCACGTACGAAAGGTTTCCTTTTAGAGGATGTTGCGGTAAATTCTCAGACATTTGGATTGATGGCATGTACTACCAAGCAACATTACAAGTCGCTTCAGCTGCTGGAACAAATAAAGGGAACAATCAACTTTGGAATGCTCGGATCGAATATGGAAAGAAATTTACTCACCTGCATGTCCTACTCCTCTTAAATAAGAAACACTTTCGCTTGCCATTTGGATGGACGATTTTGCCCTTTTAGTGTTGGCTTGGTGTTGTTTTTTTGTTGGGTGAAATGGTAATTGCACTGCTTGGATTTACTGGGGTACGTGTTTGGTTGTTGAGTCTTACTGGGTTACGTGGCAATTCGGGATGAACATTTGTGCTTGGCTGGTCTTTATTTCCTCTGGTTAGAGAGAGAGCGAGAGAGAGGGGTGTGATGGGATCCGCACCTCTCTGTAATCAGCCTTCAATCCTAAAAAACCTCTACTTTGCATCTCTTTTGTAGCCCAAGATTCAAGTGTTTCAGGCGATTTTGAGTTCTCGACGACGATTGAGTTTCAGGCGGTTTGGGACTTCGCCGCCGATGATCCGGTCGGATGGGGCATTGCTGCTACGTTCTCTATGTATCTCCATCGCCGATCATGGAGTATCTCTTCTGATTTGCTGCATTTGGTCCTCGGTTTATTTTTTCCCCTATATATCCGATTTGCACGCTTTGCATGCCTTTGTCAGTGCTAATTTTTCTGGATTGGCAGTTACCGGATCAGAGAGAAAAAGAGGGCGGTGGCGTTGGCATTCTGTGGTGGTGGTGATTTTGGTGGCCGGAGACAACCAAAACCAAATCTGTCGTTTGATCTCTCTCTCTCTCTCTCTTGAATCTACTGCTCGCCCTCTCCCCTAAATCTACTGTCCCAAAACCCATAATAATAGCGATTTAGTTTCTGAAGCTTTACGTTAGAGTTCCACTGTTTTTTGAAAATTTGAGAAAATTTTGTTGAAAATGAAAATTACATTGAAATGTTGTTTAACTTACGCAGATTTGAGAGTACTTGATTCTCTTAACTTTTTTTGTGGTGACCAAAAACGGAATTTTTAGTTCCGGAAGATAAATTTTGGCGAAGAGGTCAACGTGTGATTGATCTGATAGCCTTTCAAAAAAAAAGTAATTGATCTGATAATTTACTTTCTTATGTATGTTTTCTTTTTCATTAGTACTTTGTGTTGTATGTTCGTTAAGTATTTTGTAGCAAAATAAGTTAGGGTTTTTAAGATGGGTCGGCATGTTCTCTAACATGTAGTGTTTTGATGATTTCTTGCATTTAGGTTTCATTGTTTGGAAATCATGGAGTATCTCTTCTGATTGCTGCTTTTGTTCCTTTGGTTTTTTGTGTTTTGACTTTTTATTGAAAAGATTTTGGGTCTATTCAATCTGTGTGTGTAGATTCATTTTGGGCTGCTGTTTTTAGTTGGTGATGTTTTCCGTTTTCCTGATTTCTATTGCATGTTCGGTTTATTGCTTTATTTGGAACTTTGTAGTGTTCCTTGTCATTTGCTATTTTTTTTTTGGACCCTTTTCGATTTAAAAAATTGCACTTATCTTTGGATTTTCTGCATAAATTAATTACTCTCTTTCTTTTGTAGCTTGATTTCTCTTAATTTATCGATTCAAAATGCTCATAGAGTTGGTGTAAAGAGTAAATATTCATTTGGTTTTGTTATCCCCAGGACAGCTAAAGGGTTAGTGAAAGAGTGGTCTCATTACCCTACCCACAATCAAAGGGTATGGTATGTAAGAAAGCGTCAATTCGTTAATGGGGCTCTTCTAAAAAACCGTTGGGGTGCGAAAGATGTAATACTCGGTGTTGTCTCTGTTCTATCTATAGTTATTTAGTGTACAATTGGAGCTTCAACTCTTTAAGCATTCAACTAGATAATTAGAGTAGTTGACTTCTGTCGTTCTTGAATTGCTTTGTTCCTTTCACATATCATAGAGGTTATCAATTTGGCTTATTTAAAGATTATGTCCTTAATGTGTTACATGTCTTATTCAATCATACCTCCACCAGAGTATATTCTACTTTTAAATCAATGTGATCATTTGGAGAAATATTCATCACAACAGCCATCGAGAGAGATCTGGAGACGAAGCTTTAAAAAGGACTATGGATAGATACAACAGTCATTGCAGACCCTAAAAATCTCCCTTGAGTTCATCACATCTTCTCTGTATATCCAATTTTGAATCATTTGTTCAGACTCTTGAGGTACATTCCTTCTCTCTCTGTTATATTACTGTTTATTTTTGGTAAATTCAGTTATTTGTATCCGGGCTACCTTGGTCGTCGAAAGTGGAATTTTACATTCATTGTATTCTTTTGATTTTTGGCTTATGTCGTTCTTTATTGTTATTTTTTGGTTAGGAAGAAGGATCTTGGCAGATACAATTACGTTGATGGAATAAACTCTACCAAGAGCTTTTGCTTTGTCTGACTAGAATAAACTCTACCTTTTGCTATGTCTAATTCTTTGGCAATTGTATAAAAAACCCTATAGCCAAACTCATGCAAGTAGTTGAATAACTTGAAACCTTTTTTTCAGTGCAAAAACTTATCTAGACCATTACATCTACAACTACCAACTTCTGATGATACACTTGATCAAGCTTATCCATATAACCTTTTGCTATGATCAACACCCATAATTTAAACAAAATCCAAAACGCATCTATACAACGGGCATGAATGACGTGCTGTGCACGTCGGCATGCACCTAGTTATCTACAATTAATAACTCCCATGATTCGCTGTATGCAAGCCTCCAATTAAGCTCGTGATAGGCACATGCTCTAACTGCTTGGTATGATGTCATGCATGACATCGCGATCGCGACAATTATGATCATGATCATGTACCAGAATTGAACCCCCGGTAAACATGCTAATCGTCCTTTGGCCTAACAGCATCAAGAGGTATACTACAGGGAGTAATTAAGGAAGTCAGGAGTTCAACACCTCTAAGAAAGAAAT
>BPLS01016618.1:0-13023 GCA_019656275.1 Rhododendron kiyosumense | reverse complement strand
ATGATTGAGATTTATTTGGCTTTGGTTTTGTTTAATAATCTCCTCTCTTCTAGCGTATGCTTTCTCTCCCTCTCTATCTCTCTCCCCTCACCTCCCTCATGCTACCCATCCAGAGAGCAACACTTTCGCCGCCGACGAGCATTTGGTCCTACCCCACCAGAGAGCAAAAGAATCCTCTTGAATGCTCTCGGTTTTCAATAACTCTCTCTCTCTCTCTCACTCTCACCCAATCCAAGCCTTAATTGCAGTCGTCAATGTAGAGACCCGTAAATTTATTTCATAATTTTATTGTTTTATAAATGGAAAAGTGATGGATTAATGAAAATAAAATGAAATAAAATAAAATTGGGGGTCAATGTGAGAGAATATGAAAGATCAGGTGTGGTGATGTAATTTGTGCATGTGTGTGCCGTGTATGTATACCTGGGAAAAATCTTTTTTTTTTACTTTTCCCCTTTTTTTTCTCATCTCTCGGCTCTCTCTCTATCTCTCTCACTCTTTCACCCAAAAATCCACCCAATCACTCAAAACCCATAACAATCACACTCAACTCCATCATCTACGTGCGTATCCGGGCTCGTATCACGTTGGATGGGCTTGGTTTGGAGTATTTTCGCTTGATTTGGATTTCGGAAGCTAGGGCTTGCACAATTTCTTCGATTTCAGTTTGGATACTCAAGGTAGGGAATTCTACCTCTCTTTATATGTTATTTGAGTTCTCCTATGTCCTATTAGAGTATCTCCATGCTTTGTTTGAGCTTGTATTGGTTGTTGTTTGGTCTGGATCAAAATCTGTTATCTGATGAAAAATCGCCAAAATTCCGGATTCCTACCGGTAGGACATTTTTCTCTACCGGTAGAACTTTGTTGTCGTGATCACGAGTACTCTCTGCCTTGCGTTTGTACCGATAGGACTTATTCCCTACCGGTAGGATTATAAAATTTTCTTACCTACCGGTACTAATTCTTTTTCTACCGGTAGAATTCTCAGAACCAAGATTTGTACCCACTGTTCCCAATTTCTACCGGTAGCTCCATGACTCCTACCGGTAGGCCACCTGAAAAAAAGTAAAATTTTGCTGGACCGCCCCATCTTTTCTTTTCCAAGTCTTGATCATTTTCCAAGGGTGATTAGGTTATTTTATTATATATATAAGGGTTTGACTAATCAAAGCACATCTTTTTGTTTAATAAACAAATAACAAATATATATATGTATGTATAATGGAATTGTTCAAATTGGAGAAATTGTGAAAGGATAAATATGAGTTCCATGCACGACACTTGTATGAACGATACACTTGGACATGTCTAGGGATCCGACGAGTAGTGTTGCAATCCGTTTTCTCTTGATTCGTAGAATTCTTAGATCCCTTTTGTATATGTTTTTCTTTTCTTTTTTCTTCTCGGACTCTGAGTATAGTAACTACATAACCGGACATCCTAGAGTCTAGTCGTGGGTTAATATGTGCTTATGAAGGTACATGGGTGTACTTAGAGGTACGGTGAGAATGTGTGGTGTGGTGTTGTGGTATTCTTAAAGGAAAAATGTGTGTATTAATTAATTAGTTAGAGTCTTAATATGGATGACAGTTTGGGATATTTTGAAATGTAATCAACAGGGTGGATTGGTAGATTTGTTTAAAATGCCTGGAGTGAAAAATCGAGGCTGCGAAAGAACTGTTGAGATGATAAAATAATTGGTGTCCTCACGACTCGTCGAGTCTTTCAATTCTTTTGGCACCCTTCCTATGAGATTCAAGTGTAGAAACCGTTGAATAGAGTATGGTAGGATTATACGTACGGGCTTAATACGTTATGTCATATGCGAATGGGTAAACTAATAAAAGGGCATGCACATATGTATTTGGAAATTAGATAAGGGTTAATTGAAGTTTTGTAGTATGATCAATAGATAGATAATGAAATTGATTATGAAACGATGACGATTATGAAAGATATGAAGAATGACCCAAATGGTCGTTATTGAGGGAAAAGACTCGGGGTGACCCTGCGCTTAAGGGAACTAGACCCGAGGTGACCCAATTGACTCCTATTATTGAGGGAATAGACTCGAGGTGACCCTTCGCTCGAGGGAACTAGACCCGAGGTGACCCCAACTGATTATTGTTATTGAGGGAAAAGACTCGGGGTGACCCTACGCTCGAGGGAACTAGGCCCGAGGTGACCCTAGTAATGATAGGGGGGAATATCTGATTAAAAGGAAAGGTTTGCGATAAAGGGATTTGATGAAGATCAATGTGGACACGAGAATAATTGTAGTACTGTATGAAGAATAATAAGATGTTTATGAATCGAACATAGACAAATTTGGAATGACGTGAGTTTATTAATGTATTTAGTTAAAGAAGTAAACGGCTAGTGACATTTCTGTGAAGTCTAAGACCCTTAGACGATAATTTGCAGCTTGTTGGTAGTCACTTGTATTATAGGCGTATCTGTCCATACTCATTCATTCTTGGTGTATGATTCATTCAAATTACATATAGCTTGAGCTTAGAATTCTCTACTGGGCTAGTGTAGTTTAACCAAATCTTTCTTTTCAGGTTCAGATACTGGGCAAAGGATTGCATGCATTGTGTGCTTGGTTGTGACAGACTTTGGAAGCTGACATCATTGTCTTTCGTCATCGTTGTGAAGATCTCATTTTGTTAAAGATGGTTTTGTAACTAATTACTACTGAATTTTCTTTTGACTAAAGTTATAATTATCTAAACTTAAGGACTTGTTTGTAAATTATACAGGTGGGAAACTCCTTTGGGTAACGTATTTAATATGCAAGGTTTCTCTTTTATAGAAATGTATTATTTAATTATGTTGAAAATCGAGGGCGTGACAGTCAACATAGCCAAACAAACCATGTATGGAACATTTAGTTCACTCTCTCTCACCTAATCCAAGCCCTGATTGTGGTCTTCTAACATATTGTCCATGCCAAACAAACCATGTATGGAAAATTTGGTTCAAAAAGGATAATTCCTATAAGGACAAATTTTAGAAATAGTTCCTCTAGTTTCAAAAAGTCTTAGTTTCGTCCCCCCTAATATCAATTGCAACGCTTTTAACATTTAGTTAATGTATCTATTAGGCCCAATAGATAACTATATTTCGCACACAAATGGAAAAGTGCCTAATGAAAAGCAATTTTGACATTTCAAAGGCTTTTCCCATATCTCTCAACTCAATTGCTTAAAAATGTCTCTCAATTCAACTCCTTCATTAGTCACTTTTCCATTAATTTAGGAAGCGAACGTTATTTATTGAAACGAATAGGTAAGTTAACCAAACTCCCGGGTTAAAAGCATTGCAATTGATATTAGTGGAACTTAACTAAGTGTCACGCCCTCAATTTTCAACATAATTAAATAATACATTTTAATAAAAGAGAAATCTAGCATATCATATACGTTACCCAAAGGAGTTTTCCACCTGTTTAATTTTACAACAAGTCCTTAAGTTTAGATAATTACAACTTTAGTCAAAAGAAAATTCAGTAGTAGTTATTTACAAAACCACCTTTAACGAATTGAGATCTTCACAAAGATGATGAAATAACCAGTGATGTCAGCTTCCAAAAGTCTTTTACTGTCAAGCACACAATGAATGCAATCTATTGCCCAGCATCAGAACCTGAAAAGAAAGATTTGGTTGAGCTACACTAGCCCAGTAGAAAAGTCTACACAAACTCTATATGCAAATGTAATGAAAGATGCCGAGAAAACACAGACTTCGAATAACGGAGACGCTTAGATAAGACAGAAACACTGTATCAGAATCTAAGAACTTACACGAACACTTCACTCTTAATAATCAACCCATCGTTGTCTTTTGAATTCCTTTATATCAGGTATTTCCATCCGTCATCAGTAGCTGTTTACTTCTTTAACTAAACACATTAATAGACTCACGTTGTTGCACATTTTTCTATATTCAATTCATATACATCGTATTGTTATTCGTATGGTACTAAAATCTTTCTCGTGTCCACCTTGATTTTCATCAAAACCCCTTTGTTGCAAAACCTTTCCTTTTAATCAGATATTTCCCTTCAATGATCACTAGGGTCACCTCGGGTCTAGTTCCCTCGAGCACAGGGTCACCCCGAGTCTATTCCCTCAATAATAATAATCGGTGGGGTCACCTCATGTCTAGTTCCCTCAAGCGTCCCGAGTCTTTTCCCGCAATAGTAATAATCAGTTGGGTCACCTCAGGCCTAGTTCCCTCGAGCGTAGGGTCACCCCGAGTCTTTTCCCTCAAAACGACCACTTGGGTCTTATCTCACACTTTCCATAATCGTCATCATTTCATAATCCATTTCATCATCAATCTACTGAGTGTACCACAAAACTTCAATCAATCATTACTTAACTCCCCGAATGTACACGTTCATGTCTTTTCATTTGTTTACCCATTCGCGTCTGACAAAGCGTATTAAGCCCGCATATATATAATCTTACAATACTCTATCCATTAGTTTCTACACTTAAACCTCATAGGGAGAGTGCCTAAAAGGATTGAAAGACTATACTTGTCGTGAGGACATAGGTTGTCATATCATCCCAAACTGTTCTTTCATAACATTGACTTCATTTCAAGCGTTCTAAACACTCTACCAATTTACCACATTGATTACATCTCAAACTGTTCCTAACTATCATCCATATCAAGACTCCGACTAATTAATTAATACACGCCTTTTCCATTAAGCACACCACAATCCCACACGTCCTCACCGTACCTCTAAGTACATTCCCCGTACCATCATAAGCC
This sequence comes from Rhododendron kiyosumense, assembly GCA_019656275.1. NCBI lineage: Eukaryota > Viridiplantae > Streptophyta > Magnoliopsida > Ericales > Ericaceae > Rhododendron > Rhododendron kiyosumense. Next base: position 8,232 of record BPLS01016618.1, on the reverse strand, counting down.
ACATATTAACCCATGACTAGACTCTACGATGCCCGGTTATCTAGTTTCCACACTCGGAGTCCGTAAAAGCATGTACTAAAGGAACCTAAGAATTTTACGAGTCGAGAGACAGAACGGATTGCAATACTACGCGCCGAATCCCTACACATGTTCACTCTAGTCCATTGGATACCATTCTAAGTGAGAAACGAGTAATATTTTCCAAAACACTTGGAATGATGCGTAAACAAACTCATTAGAGTCAATGAAAGGCTTCGACATGTGAATTGAAAAATATAGGGAAGCAGCTGAAAGATATTGCAGTAGCTCAAAAAAGCAGCTGAAGGAAGCAGCTGAAAAGGAAGTAGCTCTGTAACGCCCCGAATTTCGAAAACGTTAAGTAAATATTAAAAGACAAATTTCTCAAAAGATAAATCCAACTTACTGCGTCAAACACTCCAAAAGCATACGTCATAATATTACAACCATATCGAATTAGGTTTAAAGTTTTCAAACAAGTCAAGTTACTACATTTTCCAAATTTAAACATTTAAGCTTTCAAAATTAAAGACAAATTTTCTGTCAGAGCATCTAAGCGTACGGCAACCATGGTTCCTCGGTTCCGTCCGTAGCAGGATTGAAGTTGGTCTCCTCGAGTGGCACTTCCGTTCCATCTTCAGTACCTGGCATTCGAGTTACCAGGGCAACATAGTACCGTGAGAGATAACGCTCAGTAGCCAAACCTACCCGAACCCATAACTTACACATAACAAGATAGGAAAACAATGCAAATAATTAATGGCGCTTGATTTCAATTACTACTCTTTAACTTATGTGAAATCTAGGATCTCCACCTCGAGATCCGTCCTACCCTCAACCTCTAGTGTAAGGCAAACCCAGTGTGATTCAGACAGCTCCTTGTTGTGTCCCGCTGATAGCTACCAAGTTGTTTACTCAGATCTACAGTCGACGCAACCACACAAGGAAGGAACCAAACTCGTTCTCGCAGTCAATCACCACTGTGCCCTACCTAGGGTTACGTTTCTCAAATAATCTGGGCCCCTGTTAGCACCCATCTTAAAATCATAACTCAATCACCTTCCATTTTATCCTTTACTTATCAACATCTATATGATCCTCAAATCGTATACCACCCCGTGAACCTAAGTCCGTTCTAAGTTCTCGCAAGGCGATAACATTTATCGAGATAAATAACAATAACAGTAATGAATGTCATTAACATTGACACTGACAAATACAAAAATTATAATTAAACTTTTGTTAACTAATAGAAAGAAATCACAGTACGTAGCAGTAGCCCATCCTTTAACGAAAATTTGTTAACTAATATACTAGTAGAACATTAAGCATAAAAATGGAGGATATCAAGACTAGTAACGGCCATACTAAAAGGAACAGAGGACATATTTCCATTTCATCAATCCTGTCTAAGTTAACAATTAGCAAGCATGATTTCAAAGGCCCTTAAACATGGAATTTGCTAGCATTACGAGACAAAAAAATGGAACTCGAATAATCTGACCATTCTTTTATTTTTCATACATGGTTCTCTTAACCAACATTTCTAGCACATAAACTTAATTATTTATCATATCATTACTCTAACTCAATACCATTTAACTTCATAAGGCAGTTAAGAGAAACTTTTCAACAAGGCACTAATTTCATTGATCTACAAGTTCACCCAAATTTATATTTCAGGAGCCTACCATGCCAGTTCTTCACCATTTGTTCCGTAGGAAAAATATACATACACACAACATTCCAATCTCTACATTATCTCACTATAGACAAATATACTTAGGGAGATAGGATTTAACTACCTCTCTTCCCGAAGAATAAGCGGTGGTTTGAAGAAAAAGAAACGGAGCGAAACGGCGGTTCGGTGGTGACTTGGTTGCAGCGACTTGTGACCCAAATGGCTGATTTTTGGAGTTGGTTTGTTTACAGTTTTCGAGCTGGAAAGGAATGGTGGTGTTCGGGTTGTTTTGCACTGAAATTGGATGGTTCAAGTTGCAGAAATTATAAATAAGAGATGGTGGACTTTGTAGCTGATAGGAGGGGTTGGAAAAAAGAAAGTAGTGTTCACTTCTCTAGTCTCTCTTTCTCTCTGCCGAGAATATGAAATGGGAGAGGGAGTTGATTTAAAAGTGCCATTAACTTAGGCAAAGATCTCTTGGATAATAGGTGGTAAGTTTATGGGTTTTGTTTAGAGGTTAAAGGAAAGCATTAGGAAGTGGTGTTGGATTCTTAGTGGCTAGGGAAAAGATACGGCTAAAAATGGTTAAGCATGGAAAATTAATCTGATGGGTGATGGGAAAACAGAGGAGGTGATGTTTGGTTTAGTTGGTTGAGACGGTTTGGTTAGAGTAAATGGACGAGGTGTATACCAGGCAAAAGACCATGCACAAGAATAAGGTGAAGCTGGGTATTAGAGTTAGGTTAGGAAAAATACTCTAGTGCAACCAAAGTACACACACAAGGAGAATTACTCGCCGGTACGCGAGCGCACACACACGACTGATTACGGAATAAAATCTCGTGTGACGGCATAATTATTTTATTTTATTTTATTTTTTTGAGCAAAATAATTATTTTTGTCTTGACGATGATTATTATTTATTTTAAAAAAATATCGGGTCTTTACAAGCTCAATCCCCTACCGGTAGGCAAGCAAGTCCTACTGGAAGAACTTGCCCTACCGGTAGGGGAGCAGCTGAAAAGGAAGCAGCTCAATCCCCTACCGGTAGGCAAGTAAGTCCTATCGGTAGAACTTGCCCTACCGGTAGGTGAAAAGTACCTACCGGTAGAAACTGAAAATAGAAAGGCCAATAATCAAATTCAAGCTTGTCCTACCGATAGAAGTTAGAATACGCTGAGTAGCTTGTTGAGGCCAATAATCAAATTCGAGCTTGTCCTACCGGTAGAAGTTAGAATACACTGAGCAGCTTGTTGAGTTGCTGCTATACGTTTGACCTGCTTACTGAGAATTTCTCACTTGTTCTACCAGTAGGAGAAAAAGCTCCTACCGGTAAGGAATCGATTTTCTGGAAAAACAACAACGTTCTACCGATAGAAAGGATGGGCCTACCGGTAGGAATCCAGGAAAAATAGACAATTCTTACAGCAACTACGAATTTTCAATCCAAGTTTAAACACGACATTACAAGCACGATTTATGCACCAAATCACTCATAAAACATATAAAGAGCGGTAGAATTCCCAACCTCGAGTCCAGAAGGCGAAACCTCGAAGAGAGTACAAGCCCTAGACTCCAAAACCTTGAACTCGGCCGAATACTCCTCTCTGAGCCAAACCCAACGAACTACGAGCTTCAAATCACGCGCAGAATGTGGGATGAAGCCTAATCTTCTTGGGTATTAAATTTTGGAGATGAGAATTTGAGAGATGGAGGGAGAGAGAGAGAGAGAGAGAGAGAGAGAGAGAGAGAGAGAGAGAGAGCCGAGAGAGAGAGGAAGAACGGGAGAGAGAATGAGATGGGGTTATGGGAATTATTTTCCCCTGGCACACACACTTATACACACATGCACTCTATCACATTAACACCCACATTTTCAAACTCTTGCACATAGACCCACAACTATAATTTTCACATTAAACCATTATTTGTCCACTTATAAAACGTTAAAATTTAAAAGAAATTTACGGGTCTCTACACTAAGACTTGGTTGAAATTAGAGGGACCATTTCTAAAATTTATCATTCCTTCAATTTTGAAGTTCGACATCATATTTTCTAAGTAAACATCTGATTCAAAGTTGGTAAATTTTTATTATCCACTCCCATTTACAATGCAATTAAAAAGATAACAAAAAAATGTAAATTTTTCTTTAAATAGAACAAAAACAAAGCAGAATAAAAATGCACTTTTTTACAAAACCCTAAAGAGGGGGTCACTGGAGATAAGGGAAGCTGGATATGGGGTTGTTGAAGATGAGGTCATCGGGGTGGGGCGGGTAGGGAGAGAGTAGACTTGAGATTGAGATGGGGGAGAGAAAGAGAGTGTGTTCTTATGGGTTATAATCTCAACCGACCAAAGCAATGACTGAGATTGAGTGTCAAATGTTGTGTTATATGTTTTTGTCAATGAAAGCGGAATATTTGACACAAAACTAATTGGATTTCTATGCGAATTGTAACGCCCCGAATTTTGGGTACGTTAAATAGACATTTTATTGATAAAATCAAATGGAGTCTAGCTCGTTATTACAACAAAACTCCCATAAGAGTTCAATATTTACACAAATGAAGGGGGTTCTAGGGTTCCTAACTACAGCTCCATCTGCTCTTCCATCCTAGCCAGCTCCTCAGCTCCAAAAGCCTCCACAGTGAACTGTTCATCTTGATCATCTATAAGGTCTGACACATTATACCAGCGTCGCCACCGATATAATATGTCAGGGTCACCAAAGATAACACCATGAGCTATAAAAGCTCAATAGATTAACCCATACCCACTAACCCTTAACTTACAAGTAATAGACCAACGATTCCCACATAAGACATGCCAATGTAATAAGATAGTTAACAATATCACATTCCAATTCGATATTAAAACTATTGTTGGTGTCCAAGACTCTCTGAGTTTCTCCTACGCGACTCATCGTAGACCGTGTCTCCATTTTCATATACGAATCAACCCTTCAAAATCATTTGTTTAACTCACACAATTGCATTGGCTCCGTACCACGGACAACCAAGCCACACACCTAACCTCGGTTCCGCCGCGCCGGTCTCCCGAGTATCCTCACAATGGTTCCGCCATGCCGGGTTCCCATTAGCACAAAATTGCATTGACTCCGTACCGCAGATAACCAAGCCATTCCTCACCATGGTTCCGCCACTCCGGGTTCCTATGGGAATGCACACAACCTCACAATGGTTCCGCTATTCCGGATTCCCATCGGAACACACACACACACACACATCTCGTAATGCCACCAACACTGGTCATTACGTAGTTTCAAAAATATTTCCTTTCCCGGAAAAACATATTTTCCTTGTCAACCACACCCTAGGTGCCATGTTTCTACTTCCTCGGTTCTCGTGTCTCGTTATCATGCATAGACTGCGCGGGAGGACAAAAGTATACATGAATCATTCATTGAAAATCTTGAAATTTAAACTAGCAAGATCACCCAACTCTATATTGCTAATCATATTCAAATCAACACTTAAAGCATAACGCCACATATTCGGACGCCCTTGGAGTGAAAATCACTATTGCTTTATCATGCCACAAGTAATACAAGCAATTCATATATGCATGCTCATAATCATCTTAAAGATCAAAATACAAATACTTCTAAACAAACGATAAGTTCTATCTTTCGAAATCCGTTAAGGATAATCTACTTATACTTAGGATAAGTGAGTAGAGATTAACCTACATATACTTAGAGATAGGGGATAAGAATAATTTACCTTGATCCGAAACTAGTTGGGGCCGAATAAGCTAGTTGAAAAATTCTACGGGTGGTGAAACTTGCAAATCTGGACCGAATTTTGGATGGCAGTAACTCGGTCAATCTTTGGCTGAATATGATCGTTCTTGGGTCAAAATTGAAGCTCTAGAAGCGCTCTACAACTTTCGTGAAGGAAGTTGATCCTAGAAACTACTTTAGGTTGGAGAAAAATGGTGATAAAGGAAGAGACAGTAAGCTGTCTGGAAATGGAAATCCGAGAATTTTACTGAATTTCGGATGCCAATATCTTTGTCATTTCTTCACCGATTGGGGTGGTTCTTGAGTCTAACTTGAAGGTCTCGAAGTGCTCTACAACTTTCCCGAAGGGAGTTGGTTCTAAAAACTACTCTAAGCAGGAGAAAACTGAGGATTTCCGAAGGGCAGTAGGCTGCCTGGAAAAACAGAAATGGTTTCTAGATAGAAGTGAGAGCAAGTAGTGAAGGTGTGAGTTGAATGGCATGGGAATGGCTCTATTTATAGCCAAAACTTTGGCTCTCTTTCCTCTCTCAAGGCCGGCCCCCCCTTCTCTCTCCACACTTCAATCTTTGACACTTGTCATGAAATCTTGAAAGATCAAAGGCTAACCCTAGGCTTGCATGGCTAGGATTTGTACCAAGATTGGATTATGAAAGATTTGGTGGATGGAAAGGATAGCTGTACAAAATTTTGTGTTTAAACAATTGTAGAAGTACAATGGAGGTTAGATTTTTGGCTAGGAAGAATATTACCCAAGGATTTGAAGTACAAGGAAGATCAAGCCTAAGGTACAACCAAATCTCTCTTCTTTCTCTTCTCTCTCTCTTCTCTCTCCCTCCTCTCTCTCTCACGGCCTCTCTCTCCTCTCTCAGTGTGACACCCCGCTTTCCGGTAGCCGGCGGTACTGCAGAAGGGCAGGCTCCGTCCGGACGGAAGGGGGTAAGTTATGGTTTATAAGAAAAGATCCCTCCTACTTGTATAAGGCCTTTTAAAGCCGTGAGGGCGGGCTAAAGCGCATAGGAACTTCACAGTTAAGCGTGTTCGTCCTGGGAGCAATCCAGGGATGGGTGACCTCACTGGGAAGTCTATGGGCTTTGGGCGTCCACAGCGGACAATATTGTACAAAGATGGGGCAGGTCGTTACAGGTGGTATCAGAGCACAACCCTGGTCTACATGGTAGGGGCCACCTCTAGAATCTGGTACGACTGTATCAGAGCACAACCCTGGTCTACATGGTAGGGGCCACCTCTAGAATCTGGAACGAGCACAGTGATTGTGTTGTACAGAACTAAGTGCCACACCATGGCCACTAGGGGAAGGTTGTTGGGCATGTGCAACGAGGACGTTGCATCCCTAAGGGGCGTAGATTGTGACACCCCGCTTTCCGGTAGCCGGCGGTACTACAGAAAGGCAGGCTCCGTCCGGACGGAATGGGGTAAGTTATGGTTTATAAGAAAAGATCCCTTCTATTTGTACAAGGCCTTTTAAAGCCGTGAGGGCCGGCCAAAGCGCATAGGAACTTCACAGTTAAGCGTGCTCGTCCTGGGAGCAATCCAGGGATGGGTAACCTCACTGGGAAGTCTATGGGCTTTGGACATCCAAAGCGGACAATATTGTACAAAGATGGAGCGGGTCGTTACACTCGGCCTCTCGCTCTCTTGCTCTAGTACACACACACACACACACACACACACACACACATATATATATATATATATATATATATATATAGGTACAAGAAAGACATAAAAATATTATGTACTATTGGTACTAGAGATCAAAGGAGTTTTAAAAGGTCAAGATTTTCCCATTAAACAACTAATTTGCACATATGTACTAAGCCACTTAAATATTCATCCAAGTACCATTATAATATTAATTAAAGTACTTAGCAATCTAGGGAAATCAAGACTCCCCATTAGATTAATCTAATTGAGTACAAAGTCCCAATATAAAATAATATTAGGGTACCTAGAGAATCTTAGGTCTTAAAGTCTAGTAAGTACTTCATCACATGGGATTTTAGAAAAAGACTAGTTTATTAAACCCTTATACTTGGTTGAAAGATTAACCAATTACCCAATGATTAATAAATCCCCTAACGGTTATTAACCAATGGACAAAAGAGTAAGGTACTTTAAAGTAATACTATGGTACTATAAACTAGTATATATAACTTTATATATAGGTACTTTAATATAAACAAATAAGTACTTTAGATAGAAAACTAGATTTACTCTATTGTCCAATGGACAAAGAAATCCCTAACATTTATCGTCCAATGGATAAAGGCAAAACGGTTCAAGGAGGTTCACAAGGTTCATCTAGTAACTGGGTTTGTTTGGTTGCTCGGTTCCTCCAAGTAGTCGGTTGGAATCTAATACGATTGGCCCCGAAGGACTAGAATCTAATTACGACGGATTACTGAAAGTAAAAATAAGTAATTCAAATAAAATTCAAATATTTAACGAAATTTTTATTTACCGAAAATCAGGGCCGTTACACGAATAATCGGAGCCATTAATAATCGGAGCCGTTCAATTTGTTTAAAGCTTATTTTAATAGTTGTTGTGAAAAATCAACTCATTTGAATATCGGTAATGACTTAATCGGTTCATTCACTTTTATCTCGTAACATTTGTCAGTAATCATTTGTTTTAATTGAACGGCTCTGATCATTTGCGTGGGGGTTCTACGCAAAATTTGTGTCAAATATTATGTCGAATGTTTTGTGAGCGGAATCGGCCCCATATATATATATATATATAT